>NMRA01000645.1:70904-229515 GCA_002633005.1 Phoronis australis | reverse complement strand
GTCTTTGTTCAGACCACCTACCTAGTAACTTGTGATACCAATGGCTATTGTGACGGAAGTGTTTGATATTGGGCCATTGAACTGGCTGCCGTGGTGAGCAGAGAAAGTTGCATTTGTCACCTTTGAAATTTTGAGTTTTCATTTTTAAAGTAATTATGAAGAGATTTCTTTAAGTTAGAGACTTCCTCTAGACTTATTAAAAATTCAGTCGTCAGTCGAAATTTTTTTTTTCAAAATTGCAAATTCGTTGCTTTTGAAACCTGGGAAATGTTGAGTTTTTAGAGTTGAGGGGTGACCGTTACTGTTTGACCAACATTTGTGTCAAAGCTTTCTTTTAATGATTATTGAAATGCATGTTTGCAATTAGGCATGGAAATATGGATGTTTGAAGTTGTCACAAAGTTTAGAGCCTTCCACATTCTATGCCTTACGATTCCTACAGTTGTAGTCCTTTGTTGTTGAATGCAATATTTATGAACTGCTGGATGTTGAGGAAACTACTTTGACTGTTCTGTGGCCTGATCAAATGTATCCACCACCACATTATGACTTATATCTGTCCACCATTACCTTCAGAGGCATGTTTCAGTCCTGTTGTCGTCACTAAATCATTCCGCACTTCCAGAAAATACATGGCACTTACTTTAACCCGTTGGGTGAAAAATCTGAACTTGGAGTGGCATGTTTTTATCTACTTAGTTACAGAAGTATATCAAAGCTGAACTCCATAGATACAGTACAATATCAACAAATAAACTTCTAACCTATTGTAAAATACAAACAAGCAATATAGCATATCAAAATTGGTTTCTTTTCCCTTTAGGACAAGTTAAGGTCCAAAAACAAGTTTTTTACAGATCTGAAAAACAGAAGATAACACAAACTAACTTTGCAACTAGGTTTTCCTATTGAAATAAAGAGGCAGCATATTCAGAAGTAGGCTGTAAATATTAATCTATTGTAGTGCACATATTTTCAATGAATATTGAAGACTAGTAAGGGAATTCATAGAAAATTCTCAAGTCTTTCATAAAAATTCTGGGCGGTTCACATCTCCTAATGACTGGGGGTGTTCATTCATACCCATAGCCAGAAAGTGTTTGTGGGGCTTGATTGAAACCCCTTGAATGTTATTTTCTTTCCCTTTTTTACACAATTTTACTTCTTACAGGAATGTGGAGAATCAAGGCATTGAAGTAAAAAGTCTGATTTGAAATTTCAATTTCTTCCAGTATCAATAAAATGAGCGCACCTGTATGGTTAAAAAACAAATAAAATGTGCATAATGTCTTTAACAATTGTTCTCATCTTCAACTCTTTTGCCCAGCGGGCATATAGTGGTAGAATCTAATCTGCTTGTTCGTTTTTCTTATTTGTTTAAACTATTGACATTCGTCCTGACTGCCGTGATGAACCTGCCTGCCTCAAACCTGTAGATCGGGAGATAAAACACATTACGCCTCAAGTATAGGTGGGGGTACTACATTTAAGAACCAGTTTTCCCTACTATTCAATAACATCAAACTGGTTCTCTACGTGTGCGAACCTAGCAGTTGCTATCCGAGCTTTAGCTTAGTATAGCATGTATAAATGCATGACGAGTTGCAGAAGCAAAACACAAAAGCCTACGCAGATTGTGAGATGCAATGCTTAGAACTATTTCTTGTTGTTGTCAAAGAAGCCCTCATTATTATGCAAAACGTATGACGAAAGCACCAAATCTCTTTATGGCCATGGTCTAGCACATCTTGTTTCACAAACATGCCTGGGTAAGTTGTCCTCACCCAAATTCATTCATTTCGTCGATCATCTGTCGTTAAATCTTTTCCATTTCTTGTCCACGACGCACTTTTACGGATGACACTTTCCAGTTTGTTGAAGTTTGGGTTTCTCCCACATGATTTATATTTTGTGGATCACAATGCACCAGCTTGACCCACTTTTAAGTAAATATGTTGGCTGTGCCCACATGACCTATTTCGGCTCCATTGATTGTAAATCGACTTGGCTGATTAAAAGTTTTTGTGATAATTAGGTTAAATACACACTGCAACTTCACTTGACATTGTGCGGAAAAGTTGAAATAGTGAACACAACTTAGGGGTATATTGACCAAAACATTTTTACCGAATCCACAATCCTTGCAACATATCGTCTTTTTCTCGGCTTCGGCAAAGCGACTTAATTTTGACTTGGGAATAGGAGTTCTCGAAAACCGTTTGGTGGACTTCGCTGAAACTTTCCAAACTTAATATTCATTCATCAGTCTCAAAAACGCTATTATGATTTTCAATAAAAAGGCTTAGTAATGCATCAAAGGCGAATACGACCTCTGTTTTTAAAAAAACGTAGAAACAAAATGGCTAATTGAAAACTCCTAACAGCATTTTGGAGGTAACTAGTGAAGTTTTCATTTAAAAAAGATTTCATTAAAAGTGACCAAGTGGTTATTTTGCTATGATTGTACCTTTCTTAATCATGGAGTTTTAACTTAAAAAGGTGTTAATGTAATAATAATAATAATAATAATAATAATAACAACAACCATTACCAGATGGCTAGCTTATAAATGTTCTGGGATAGCTTTCCTGTACCGGACTGCTTGACACTTTGATTCTGTAATACTATCAGAAAATCGTATTTGTTTGCTCAAGTCCCACATTGCCCATCCACTTGGAAGATCAGCGGAGACCTCGGATGTACTGGTGCTGAGCAAGGTAACTGGTTTTGATGTCAGAGATGTGCAAACAACTGCCCATCAGTTTTCTTCTTGTGGTCTGTAAACATGTGACCCAAAGTCAAGATGTCGCTCAAGGCTTGTAAAGGTGGTATATATCTTCACACAGGAAGGTTCTAGGCAGCTAAAGCCTCTTTCTGCTGGTACTTCTTTGAGGTTTCACATATCCTCGGTCTGATTACTTGAGACAAAGCACTCTCTGGAAAGACTTTGAAAATTTAAAATCTAGTAGCAATACTGAAAACTTTGTGTTATGGTCAAACAATTCCATCTCCAAACTTTGAGAGAGGGCGCTGAGAATTAAGTGCTGGTAGAGTTGAATACATCCAGAATTGTCAACTTTTCTCTTGGTTTTAACATCTGACAGCCTTGATACACACGGTATACACCCAGCAATACCTTTGTAGAACTCCAATGCAGTCTTCAATTCAGTGACACTCGGTACATTGTGTTCACTCCTTCATAAATGTATCGCTGTACATGCACTTTCAAGATGGGTATTTTATGGTCGCAAATATCCTTGCCTTTTTTGGCTAGCTGTAGTCGTACCTCAAAACATTTACACTTGACTTCTTCGCTATAGCTGGCAACAGCAGAAGTAGCTGTGCTGCATGGTAGCACTCTGCATTATCTGATCGGAGGGCAACTTTCTTGACTTGTGGAAGGTATTTGTGTAGGTTTGTGAGAGTGCTTTCTATTATAGATCCAATGCTATACCAGTTTTAGATGACTTGATCAAATATGTGAATAAAACTCAGCAACTGAAAGGGTTTATCAAAAGTTATCTCAACTGCACAGAATAACAAAAGCAATGCTGAGCATTGAAATGCACCAACCACCTCATCGCAAATGGTTTGTATCTAGGGGTTTTATGGGTGCTGAAAAAATTACTTGGTATAAGTATATTCCAATTTTAACCCTGAAGGAATATTGCTCACTTAGTCACTGGTCTGGTGTGTTACTGAGTATTGTAATCTGAATTTGTAAAGGTTTCTGCATTAGCTGACTGCCACTTCACAAATTCCCAGGAAAAAATAGGTATAATATATTGCGAAAAAATTTGTTTAATTTCAAAGAGCTTCAAAAAATTTTGAATTGTGATTTTGACTAGTGTTGGCACTAGGGTTATGGCTCAGACGCTGTAACGAGAGATCCACTAAAATGTCTAGTTTATGACAGTGAAAAAACATTTTCCTCAAGGTCAGAGCTTCTTACTTGGTTGTAAACATGCTGGTATCTTCTACCCAGTATCGTCGTAAGGCTAGGAGTCCATCGTCATCGTGGGTTTTGACCTTGATCTAGAACCCTCTGTGATGGTAGGTCTCTGAAGGCTGATCAGACCTTCTGCCGTCGCTGGGGTTGCCATTTGTTTTCATGTTGTAACCTCAACCACATGGTTCCTTCCTCTGCTGCTCATTCACTGTCCCAAAGTAGAGAATTTTTACTGTATATATAATTTCCATTTCCTGTATCCTAAGTTTTCCTTCATTTCTTTTTTCAATTGTATTATTTGTGCATGCCCAGTCTGTTGTTGCTATAATTATGTGAAAAAGCTAGTGTTTCTATTTTATTCATACTTTATTATTGAGAATAATTTTAAAGTGCATTTTATGCCATGGCATATTGTCTTTGTTTTACCTCTCAGTCTTGACCTGTAACATATATTTAAACCTATCTTGCTTGTTATTGTGAATTCTACAGAAACATTGTGTGAAAATGTCATACTGTACAGTTTTGTAATAAATCTGTATAACTGACTGGTGTTATATTATGCTAATCCAATTGAACATTTCAAGAGTGCAGGTTCTTAAACTTGATCCCTGAATTGAACACTTGTGTTTCTCAACATCCTGAGAGTTTTGCACGTTTTGCAAAACAAGGTAGAAACACAATAAGGATCGGCCCGAATCTAAAGGTATGAAATTTGTCAAGAACTCAAGTCAAACCTAAAGGAGAATGCTACCCGATATAATTAGTTTTTTTTACCGTGTTAGTCAGTCTATATCCACATCACCTCGTAAACGGTCAATCTTATCTCCCCGAGATGTGTCGCATTAACCTGTGAGGAAGGTGAGAAACGACGCAGCGATGTCAGTGGTTCTTCTGCAGAGCGAGTGCCGCTATGGTGTGGTGTATCGTTCCCGCTTAAGCGAACTGTGAAGCTGTGAGGAAAGCGGGTATGTCATTTTTTCGATTTCCTCAACAGCCCATAATGCTTTGGAAGTGGCTTGCGGTAGTGAAGAATGAAAAGTACGCCGTTAATACCAAGTATGAGGCCATGAAACTTCTCCGTGTCTGTCAGTGGCCTGCATTTCGTCGGTTTTCTTGTTGATCAGTTTTGATTATGAAGAATTGTAATTGGCCACGAAAACATAAATAATTACAATTAATTGAAGGCGTGAGAACAACGTTTTATATCACCGGTTTGATGACTGACTCGTTATGAGGCTTCTGTTTGGTCCTCTGGGTGTAGGATGTTTTCGCCAGTTCTGTTTCTCAGCCCTAAAAAACGTCGTAAGCACACCTCTGTTTAGATGCAGTGCAAAATCAGGATGTTCCGTAAGACACATCTGCGCTTCTCCAAGAAGGCATTTCACTTGCGGAATTTTGTGGCAGCACATGCAAGTATTAGTCGTTTCAATAGTCGTCTGTGCAGTTAGCTCACTGACACCATGACAGGCCATTCAAACGCTTTTCAGAACTACCGTTGTCTGTGCACGTTCATGGAGCCTCTATTATTTCTTGATCAGTGTATTATGGTTCAAACTGATAGCCTGTGAAACCTAACGATCGACCTGTGAAGTCTTCGTCGGATGAGCACTCGGGATTGCTAGTTGCCACGTTGACGTTTATTATGGTGTGTTGTTTCAAAATGAATTATCCTCGCCCTAACCAGTGCTTATATAAAACTGAAACAAATTCTGTCTCATTAGATACAATTTGTAATGCCTTGGATTATTCGTGAGTGCAAATGTTTTGAGAAGCAAGCAATGAATAAATTTGCCTTACCTGCTTTTGATGCAATAAAGGTAACTGACCGGGCACCGACGCCGTGTGAGCACATGCTAATTCATTGCTTGCTAACAGAAAGTTGTTGTGAAACAATAACTCGATTTTATATCCTTTGGTCAGATGTTAAGGGGATCTTTATTGAGATATTCAAAAAAGACATACATTATTCGCATCGTTACTGTACAAGTTTTGTCCTGATGGTTCTGGAAAGGGCAACTTGACTTCGCGGGTAACTTGCCAAAATAACCACGTATACATTTTTTTTGGCTCACTGGCTCACTGGAAGTTTAGTCTCCAACATTAGCAGGTTTATGTTCGTGATGTCTTCAGTCTGGCCAAGATGGGCCTGATTGGGTTCCAAGCCACTGGCCGGGATACCAAGCGTTTTGTGTTTGGAAATGAAAAAATCGCAACTCTAAAATTACAGCTATGTTCTCCTGTCTGTCTTTCAGACGAATAATTTGAATTTATCATCGAACAGACCCAAACTCCCGCGACCGAACTTGGTAAATTGGCCTACCGAACTTTGTAGGGTACGGTACGTTCAAATACCTAAAAATCCGTAACAGCGAAATAAAATAACACGTTTGTTCAATAACTCGATGTCTTTGTAAGAGTTTTACATCGAATTTTTATGATTTATTGTTGTAAAACGATAAATTCAAGGAATAAGCTGACACCAGTAAGTGTGTAGTGAGCTACTGAACAGACTGACGTCATTGGTTAATTTCAACACCTCTGTCAGGTGTCAGGTAAAAGAGCTGTACTTGCTGTTATCAAGTGGAACTACTCAATCTAAATTGATGCAAACTAGGTTATTTTTTGGGGTGCCATTCTCTTTTAAGATATCTTACTTGAAACGGACTTGACTGAAATTTATGATTTGTCTTGGCTTAGTCGGACCACTTCATCCCACTCCCCAAACTCTACTGCTACTGGAATGTTTTACACCTTCATTAATATCTGAGTGTCTTAAAAGTAGTCATTTATCCACAATGTTGGATGGAATCCTTACACAGTTTTCCTTTATCATCTCATGTCAAGTACTTACACTAAATTTTAAAAATGAAAATCCTTGCACAATCTCAATATGGATGCTGAAGTGAGTTTTAGTTACTGATTTCCTAGTTTGTCAACACTAAAAACTTGTGTGGTTAACTGCTACGATATACAGATAATCTTGGCTAACATTCAACAGTTGGTCATTCCTGTCATTCACAGGAGCATAGACCACACAGGCTTTGTAAAACTGTTCTGGATACTTCCATCTACTTTCCAAACTGTAAATCAGATGTCAGAACCATTGCATCCACTTTATATAGAAAATAGCTTCTGCATGTCCACTGAAACCAGTCTTCCAAATGACCAAATGATGAAATTTGTTTTCCAACTGCCAAATCATTTTGTCAATGAGATGAGCTTTTTGGGTTTTATAGTTCAAAACCTGAATTGGTGGCTTGGAGATGAGTTGTTTCGATGTTCATGCACCCACTATTGTGAAGCAACATAATGAACTTGAAATTCATACAGTTGCTTTAGGTTTTTAGGCAACAGAACTACATACATTCGGAGCAATTTGACAAATCTAGAAGTCTCAAAATTTCTCCAATATCAACACTGCTTTCTTGTTAAAACCAAATAACTACAGTAACTAGAGTTATTTGCAAAACGTTAAAATATCAACTAATGGTAAACCAGTTTTAAAAAGCATGAAAAAGGCTGTAGTGGCCACAAAACTGCGTAGTCGTCAATCATTTGTGCTCTGCAGCCATGTTCATAAAAATGACTTAAGACATAAAATGACGCGCCGTGACAAGCCAGGTCGTGCAGCATGATCTCGGCAACTACTAATTGTCACATGAGTTCTTATCAAGCTTGTCACATGACAAGTAACTTAAGACTCAAGTCAGAAATTTGGTCTAGTGCTTCCACACAACTCATTCTGAAAAATAAATGTCACTTGAGCAAAAGTACACAACATCTGAGAATATACGGCCAACTGCTAATTACTAAGATAATTTTGATTAGTACTCGTGTGATGCACTCGTAATTATTTGACTGAACCTTTATTTGGTTGTTCTGAAGTGGGAGCATACCACCAAATTTCTGTCTTGCGTCATCTAAGAGCAAGACACAGTTCATGAAGCAGACACTTGCTCCCAAAACGTTTTCCAGAGCTGCAGTGCGACATAAGAGTTCTATTTGGCTAAAACTTATCATCTGGGTAGCAGTGATTCAGTCTTCACCATGTGTTATCAAATAACTTTCGCACCAGCGTCCAGTTCCACGTCCATATGCAATGTTCCCTCACTTTCGCTTTCCTTTTCTAATCCCTCACCAGAAGATGTCCTCTCATCCTCACCAATACTTTCTATAACTACACCATCACTCTCCACTCGATCGGCCGTATCCGATTTCTCATCGCCAACAATACTCCTTTCAAACTGAGCGTAATTGCACATAGACTCGGTCAACTGTCGTTCTTGGAACGTGACCTCATTGTCTGAATCTTCCTCTTCCTCATTTGCCCTGCTCAGCACCTTCAGTTGTATAGGGGGCATGTAAGCCTGTGGTCGCGTTGTGTGCCTAGGGGACTGGTCTGTTAGGAGAGGCTGGCGTTCTTCCTTAGCACCATTCCGCCTGTACAGTGGGCCGCTTACTGCACCACTGACAGTTTTACCTGAGAAATTTATACAGAATAAAAACAACTGGGGAAACTTTCATCTACCATGAAGGTTTTTGCAAGTAACTGCGCCAGAAGTCAAATGCTTGTACAAAGAGTATAGCTGGCGAAGACCGTTTGCCATCTGGTGCAGTTTATAGTGACAAGCCACAAAACGGCTGATGACAGAGGGTACTAACCAAAGTGTAGCTATGTCAGGCAGAGAAAAGTATTGTTTACTGCAAGCAATTACAACTGTCTTGAAAACTTTACCCAATATTCGCTTTTAAAAGACACAAATTTCATCTGGCCACAATCTTAATATCTTGGATGAAGCAGGATAAGAGAATGAGATAGAAAATGATGCCATGGTGAGCACTGTGTCGAATAAATTTTAAATAAAAATTTGAGACAAACTTAAGTTTAGTTCATGTTAGCGCGAGTTTCTTACCCACAAAACGTGCATGTTCAAACACATCATCGTGGACATCTGAGACGTCGCACATGGTCAGTACCAGCGTACAGCATGGGATCTGCTCATGGCCACTAGATATGAAGGGTGTGTGGCTAAATGAGAAGTAGTGAGCTATAGCCGCTATGAACATCTCAATACAGATGCAGAAGTCCTGGAAAAAGACAACTTGACGGTCACTTTCTCGAGTAACAAAGTATTTAAAGGCCTAATTATATTTTGCCGTGCATGATTTAGATTGTGGATGCCCAAATTTAAAGCTGCATTCACCCTGTTGAACTGGTTAAAAATGAAAAATGTATTTAGTCTTACTCAAGGAGGAAGTGTGGCCTACTCAATAGGTACCCGCATTCTTTACTCAAGGTCATGGTTTCGAGTCCCACAGGGTCACACTGCTAAACCCTTGGTTTCTAGCTCCTCAGCTCAGTTTTAATCATATATTATCAAAGCATAAAATGGTTCCAGGTGATCAGTGCAATGGGCCCACATGCGCGGCCTGCAAACGTCTGGTAAAACGTGGATCTGACTGCCTGCAATTATTTTTTAGGCTTTTACAGTTGTACCTACCATTACAGGATTTGTTCTCTGTTACCAAGAACGACATGCAAACCCGTAACAGGTGAAAAACAAACTGGAAAATAACTTTTTTCGGGTTTGCCAATCTTGACATTTGAAAATGGTGTACAAGGAACTCCGTTCAAATATAAGTAACTCACAAGACAACAATGACCATTTGCGTGAGTACATGCAAGTAAGACTATAGACCCCAGTAGACCTATTTAAAGCGTTTTGACAATATGCTGGCTTTATAACATGAAGTGTTATTTTAGGAAGATGGGATTCAGCTGAACAACCGAAAATGTCTTGGCAAATAATCCATCACCCTGGCTCGTGTGTTATGTTAAGAACTTTACTTACCAACTCATTCGACACCAGGGTTCCTTAGACATGGTAATGGTTTTAAACGCTTCGGTTAAGAACTCAAACTATGTTAATAGTGACAGCTAAACAGGACGAAATGCAGTTTTATGAAACTTTGTCAAGTTTCAGGAACACAGACAAGACCCCATGCCCAGGGGTTTGTTTCTTAAACATGACTTAAGACTGGAATTAGGTCTCGTTCAAAAAAAATTGCAGGCGGTCTGGTACACGTTGTGAAAGACGTGCGCAGGCTGTGCATGTGAGCCCATTGCACTGATCACCTGGAACCATTTTTTGTATTTTATTAATTTTCAGTTAAAACCGTGCTGAGGAGCTAGAAACCTGGGTGGCCCAGTGGAACTCGAACCCACGGTCTCAAGTGAAGAAAGCGGGCACTCATCAAACTAGGCCACAGTGCCTCCTCCGGTCTTATGCTTCCATTTCACAACTGCTGAATAAAAGGTTTAGCCAAGTTACTACGTGTGCATCACAGTCTAGAAATAATTGATAACATTACCTCAGAAATTGACAGTTATGTATATATTCTCAGAGACTTAGCACTTAACACAAGCAAGATTTAACTATTTTTCAGAAATAGTTGTGTGGAGCACAGGACCGAATTTCTGACTAGTTGCTTTTCACAACTTCCGGGCCCAAGTCTTCAGATAGACTATGAATGGAGCAACCAAACACATTCTTGACTTCTTCCTTTGGTCTGTCTACATAAAGATTAAACACATCGGTAGTGTGTAAATACAATATCTATCATTGTATTACAGACAGTTAAGCTACCTGCTGTGTAAACCTAAACTCAATCGTTACCCCAGAGCCCATAAATTTTTCCTTCGCAAATGAAAAATAAAACCCTCTCATGGCAAAATTCGTTTCATACACATTTTATATAACTGGGGGCAGGGACAGAGCATCCTTACCTGAAGTCCTGTGGCTATTCTCTCTGTGGTGTAGCCCTTCAACTTTGGGTTGGAAGTAATCACCCCTGAGATGACCAGGATGGCTATCAACACACTCTGCCTAAGTAGACAGATAGGTGGATAGATAGATAGATAGATAGATAGATAGATAAACTTTATTTAAATTTGATGGCACTTTGAGCCAGAGGTCGAGGCTCAAAAAAAAGAACAGTGCAGGGGTCTGATGTCATTTGCGGTGCACCAGACGTGCGCAGGCCTCATGGTTGGGCCCACCTGAGCAAAAGCACGAGAGCCCAATTACGGCTCCTCGTGAAGAAAGTTTTCAAGTCTGCCAGTCGCCTTTAGGAAACGGACAGACGAGGCTCAAGTACACATATAAATATACAATTATTACAATGGAATATTACAATTAATTTGAATAATTATGTACACAATGAAAATATTACACAATTAACTTAAGTTAAATTAAAATAAATTAAACTTACCAGTGGAATTTTACATACAAGAAAAATAAGATTTAACTAGACTTTTCTAAAAAGGTATAACGAAGTACAATTTTAAATGGTGACTGGTAAGGAATTCCACATAGAAGGACCTTTATAATTACATGAAGCATGAAGTATGCAATGTTACCATTACCAGGACAACCCCGATTAATGAGTGATTTCCAAATAAATCTTTTGTATCCATGGTGCATAGTGCTATGTGTACATGTTACAGATGTCAGTATAGGTTACCAAAAATAAAATTAATTTTGTAATTCTCACCAAGTTGAATATTTGCTTTATATTATATTAAAGCTTCATAATTTCAGACAATGGGGTTGATATCTATACTTTTCAAATGAACAAGGAAAATATTTGGTCATAAAGAAATGTTCCAAAGAGCATAACTTCCATAAATGATTTCATCAGGAAAAATACCTGTCAATCAAATCAAAATTTTCAGCATTCTCATAAGTCGGAAAGAACGTACGCAGTAAGGAATATAGGTTTAACCAACAATTCATGAGTTCATGTAGGTCAATCTTATTTAAAATGATCAACAACAAAAAGAAATTAAAGAAATTCTTCTTGAGCATAGAAATTACCATGCTTGGTTATGTGTAACAAAAGCAATTTAAAAACATACCAAAAAGACATGAAGACCACAGCCTTGACACACAAGAACTTGGACAGGGGTTTCAAAGGAGCTAACTCCTGTTTTGTGGCTCTGTAGAACAGGATGAGACAGTACATCGCCAGCTGGAGAGTAAAACAAAACAAATATCCAGTGACGACCGAATACACGCAGGGTAAGATTTAGTTTTAAAAACTGAGACGTGTTCTCAATGTAAAATGAGATCAGATTAGTTCGCAAAATATAGGTCATATAATAAAATGTAACCAGTTTCAAACACTGGTGGAAAAGGGATATTTCATTTCCTCCCTTATTCATGAATGAAAAATAACATCAAAGTAATGTTTTAACAGTATTGAAAAATTACGAACATCCACAACAATGACCTACAGCCTTCGAAAAATGGAAAGGGAAATTCCCCAATGCTTTAGTCTGAAATTAGTGCCGAGATTTTAGCATGTACAGAGCAAACTGCAGCAACATACTTGGGTATATTCGTTTTTTGAGATGGTGTTCATACAATATTCAAGTCTCAGGTGTAGTCGAGGGGGAAACTTACCTTCTCAGCTAACGTAAAATTTCACTTTCTGCCACGTGTACAAAATTTAAAAGTAAATTTCTTATAATTCCACAAGAGACCATTTTTGCAGTACCATGTTACAATGTTTATCTCTATGTTTCTCCGTTACATCCAGGCATCCCTCACTATTTTTCCATTGGTTACATCAGTGATGCAAGTAGCGCTATCTGTTGACATTTACATAAACTACTCACCTGTCTGTGTACAGGGGGAAAGAGCATTCCAACAAACTGTAAGCTACATCTGCTGCTGGAAAAGTTGTGTACAAAGTAGATTCTAGGTATTAAGTTTTAAACTGGAGCAGTTGATGATGGCATGATAAAACAGAAACACGAACACATTGCTAAATGAATCTACTCACTATTTGAGAAATGTTTGTGATGATGACTAGATAAGACCAAGCATTTTTGAAATTAAAGTTGCCCTCTCCATACACATGGCCCCATTCACAGAACCTGGAAATAACACAGGGACGACAATAACACACTGAATGGAAAATTAATTTGCTCATTTATTGAGTCATTCTAGAAATGTAAATAAAATGTTATTTATTAAGAAAAATCCTGTTTTACACTATTTACAGATAATGAAACACACTCATGCTCTGCACATCTCATGTAGACACTCAAATGAATGGAGCCAATCATTTACGATAAAATCTCACGAACTTTGGATAAACATAATTCCAAAATGCATGTTTAGTTATTTTCAAGGGCTTCAAACATTAAATATGTGAATTTGCACAGTTTTTCAAAACTTTGTTTGATGGTAGCTGTGGTGCAAACTTGAAAATGGAAAATCATTTAATTTGGTACAAAACATGGTTGATGAAAAAATGATAAAATAAAAGTTCACTTGTCGGTCATACTGTGTCCTAAATTGGCAAAATTTTAAAGAGATCGACTAGCACAATGCTTTGGACAATTTGGTCAAGAAGTGTGAGGAATGACTGGCCACATTAAACCTCTGGGTCCACTACTATATGACAAAATGAGAATTAGAAAATGATTTAGAGGAAGAAAGCTCTTGTCTCTGAGAGGAGGGTTTGGATTGTCTCTTATTGTCATTGTTATTTAATGATAATTACATTACCCCTGGTCCTCATTAGTTATCCGCAACTTTGCTGACACACTTGGTGTTCTTCTGTGTTAACATAATAACTGATTTGAGACCAACTGTATCCAGAATGAAAGGCTTTCAAAGGCAATTTGGCAACTGGTAACATGGGACCAGATACCAGTGGCCCCCAGAGGAGGAGGAAGAACTTTATAAATTTTGTTTAAAACACATCTCTTCTATTCACATGCATTGCAAAAAGGGTTTTTCACGAAAACAGACCATTCCCCTAAGCCACCTGCTGTGAAGGCTAAGTAACTCCTGGTACAACTAGGTGGCGCTATGAGTCACTGGTCCCATGTGATCAGTCCCTATTGCTTCCTGAAAGACTACCATTGCATGCATTAAGAAATTAAGATGTACGTAAACTAACTCAGTCACTTCATGAATGTTGTAAACTTAATTAATTAGGGTTATGGGAACAATTTTTATGATTGAAATATGTCTGGGTGCATGTGTTTGCAAGAACGGTATTTTTATAAATATAGCACAAAAAATGTTGGCCTGGCACTGCTTCTTCACGACTGTCCTCCATCAACACTTACAGAGCAATGACTGTTATCACAGGTCTCACAATGGTGTACTGTATAACACCGTGCTTGCAATGCTGAATGAAGGTGCTGAAAACAGAACATTACATACAGGGTTTTTCAACCAAAAGCATGCCTGAAAAAATTATACAACTAAAAGATACTGAAGAAAAATAATGTAGAAACTCCACAAAGACCGTTTATCCCCTTTCAACATTCAATCATGCCAATGGTAAACTCTTATGTGCAGATGCAAGACTAAGGAAATCTGGGCTAAACTTCACCAAAATGTATTAGTCGTGATTTACAAAATGACCGATCGAGTGGCATGACCCCATGACACATCATTTTTAACTGATTCCTAAGCAAAGTTTGTTGCCATCAGAACCTTATAGGGGCCCAGAATTTTGTGAACCATTTTGAAGCTCGTTAATTAGCAGAGAAAACTTGTTCTCAAAATGCAGGACCCTGTAAGTAACTATTACCAAATACCTTCCAAGCTGAAACCAGTTCTACTCACCCTCCCATTCTCCATGGCTTCAAGAAACATAGCGGTATCATGTGCTTCACGGGGGGTTTACACTCCAGAACTGTCTCCAGATCACTATGTTGTGAATGAAGATAGTTCAGCAGGTAGATCAAGAAGTTGTAGATAACATAGGCTTCATAACATTCACGGACAGTCGCCAGATAAATTGAGGCCCCCGGGAACCGCAGGGCAAACCACTGTAATAGAATAGTGCTCACAATACTGTGAAAACCGTTGAAATTATGTGACTAACACCGAACACTATTAATGAAAGAAAAAGTGTTTTGTGCTTATTAACACAGATATTTTAACTGTAAATAATTGAAGTGTTTGGTATTTTTGATAATTGCCTATCTTTTCTAAAGACACATATTTTGGAAAATTATTTTTGAAACTTACCACCTTTAGTTAAGGGAAATTCATCCCACTTAAACATGACCCAATACAATTACAATTGAGTATAAAAGATGTTCACAGAGTGTTAATGGGGAGAAAATGTGGTTAATTGTTGGCAAACCTCTACTTTTTGTCTTTACATGATCTAATAAACTGAATTGTCAACTTCCTCGATTGTGCAGTTAACCATCAAATTACTTACAGAATCTATGGCATAGATTGGAACCATCCACAAGATTCTGCAACAAAAAACAATGTATACAGCCTTTCAAAGTGTAATACTCAGTTAATAACCTAAATGAGATGAAATAAATCAAAAACAGGGTGCATTTCAAGAAGAGTTTGGCATTCCGAAAAAAGAGGTCATTTACATGGTGTTCATAGTCATTGTTCTTATAATAACCTATGCTCCACTTAACAAGACCAGATTATTTCTATTTGGTAAAATCTCATCAATTTCGGACAAAAGTAATTCAAGTTTTTCAAGCATTAGGAACACGGTACCCATTTTCTACACCTTTCATCGTATTTTGCACTTCACGTACATTCTGTGGTACTTCTAGAAAATCTTACTACTCAAACCCCCTAAGACTCAATGTTTCTGAAAACATGTCTCTATTAGTAGACATCGTAGTGATTTCTTGACACGTTGCAATTCAATTAAATAAAATTTAGGAATTTTCAGTACTATTTAAAGTACATTTCTGCTTCAAATTTGCATTTTTTCTTGAAACGAATACTTTCCCAGTTATCTGCCTCCTCTGCTACTTCTACTTGTTACTGACCGCGTTCAGTAAACAAGATATGGCACGCACACAATGCAAGACGTTTGCATCTGAGACTTGAACAGCATTCCGTGTAACAGGTAAGACCTTATTCAACAAAAATCATAAGGAGTTCGATACTGTTGATTGTGGGTAAAGTGACGCTACAAATTGAATTGCTGTTCAAAAAACACTTTCACTCCTTAGATTCTCTCCCTACAATATGAAACTAAATAAATTGCTTCACTAATATAAGGAAAGTAGTTGGCCAGGCATGCAATTGGATTACTGGGCATAAAGGATGCATTTGGAAGCATGTTAAGACAAAAATATGTAAACAAAGTACTCATCTCATAGTTTTTGACTCAGTAGACAACAGAGCTCTACACAACAGAAACTCGACTGCAATTACAAAATTCATGTATATTCAAAGGTTCGTGTTCAAGGAGGACCATGCTGGATATTAGCTTTTGGCTAAAGGATGTTTTATTATATCTATTGTATTTTATCCACTATAAATAAAGTTTGCTATTATTATTATTATTATTATTACTATTAAGCTGTGGTAAGTCTGTCTTAGAATAAATGCATTGAAGTGGTGCCAAAAGTCCAAAATTCCTACTAGTACTAATATGCTTAAAAACAACTTATCTCTCAATATTTCAAACTTGCTGCACAAGTTTTCAAACACATCGCAAGTGAGCCAAACCTGACGTGGCAAAGAGTCAAAACAGGTTGTGGAAAACCCTGGACGGTACAAGACAAGCAGAAAGTCTGTCACTCAATATACCTGATAATATGGCGCTGTAGAAATGGCTGTGTATAGTTGACAAGATGTTGTAAAATCCCCCACAGAGAGATGGGAATGGCAAACAACACAAACAGGCCTCCAATGAACCAGCCTTGCATGTATAACTCTGCATGATACAGTTGCAGCTGCCATATGCAGAGTGGCAGAGTGACCACAAACATCACCAGGTACAGCGACATCACTATGGGCTTCAGCCATCTCCGCCAGTTAGAACAGTCAACCATTGTAAAGGATTTACACAAAGCTCAACTCAAGACAACAAGCTGACAGCAGCCACCATTGTGGAGAAAGTTTGGTAAACTTAAGAATTATTGGCAATGGCTAGCTTACTATAAAACCTACATCATGTATAAAACCAAATTGCACACAAAGAGATGATATTAAAATTAAAATTAAAGAATCATGTCACTTTCTATAGTCAATGTTTCGCCAAAGTCCAAAGATGTTGTAGTTCCCAGTTCACAACTGATAATTCGTTAACATTTACTTGCTACAAAATATCACATTTGGTTCAAGTTTTAAACTTGTCAATCAGCGGCAACTCCAAATCCTTCGACGTGTATTACATATAGAGGTCCATGTCATGAAAACACAAGTGCATCCAAGACAGAGATCTGTCGAGACCAAGCAGGCGGATTGTATACAATAACAAAACTTTTGGCAAAAACCACCAATGATACTTTGTGAGTTTGTCTGTCTAAAAATTCTGTAATATCAACAGTCCACCACTGACTACGAATTTTGTACCACTAATGTTGAGTACAGGCGGTGGATTTCAAGTCATTGACGCTGTCAATCGACAGCATACAATATACAGCCTCCGATCCGACTCTTGGTGTGACTCACGTACTAAGCTCTCTCGTGACCAATGAGCTATATATTTTATATTTATCTCACTGGAGAGTTTGTAAACACTTCCGTGTGGCAAGAAAGTAGGAAATTTAGCTAAGTGTGCAATGGTAATAGCACTCTGTGTAACGGAAGGTTAATGTGGAGAGCAACAGTTTCTATTGTCATTTTTGGTTAAATTTCCAAGTTAATTAATCACGTGAGCTCTAACCCATTATACATGCGTCACTTCGGAAGTGACGTTCTCTGCCCGGCGAACCACTGATTTCTCTCCAGCTTTGCTAATGCAGGCCCGTAGCCGGGGGGGGACAAAAAGTCCGAGAAAACTGGACAAAAGACCACTAAATAAGCGCGAACGCGCACTTCACAGTGGTACTCCCGTTTTTTTTTTTTTTTTTTTTTAGTCCGCCAGCTGTTTTGTTAGGATAAGGTCCACGACGCCAAGAATTCGAGCCCCCCCCCAAATTGAACGCTGGGTGCGCGCATGTGGTAGTATTTGTAACTCATAATTTTTACTAAGTTAGACCATGGTTAGACGAATTTGCTTCTGATTCAAAGCGCCGGCTTCGCTTAATCATCGGGCCCTACCTGGCCCCAGGGCCAAACTTCGCCGAGTGGTCTTTGCGTAGATGACAGGATCGTGCAGACGATTAGAGGAGGCTTTTTGTCATTCACTGTGTGGTTTCTACACATCGTCCGATAGTAGGCCTATCGTTAGGCCAAATGTGAACGTTACGCCGTTATTACGTGCGTAAGTTGATTCTTTTCGGAAACGTAAAGTAATCGTATAATTATTACATTACGACGTAAAGTAACGTAGAAAATCTGAAACTAAATAAGGCGATCCAGATCCTTCTAAGGATACTATTGTTTCTCGAAATGTAGAATATAAATAGGTAAATAAAACAACAAGAATGGATCAAATGAAATTTCGGTTGACAAAGGACGTTATTACATTCCAAAATTTCAGTTGATCCATTCTTGTTGTTTTATTTACCTATTTATATTCGATGTAAAGTAAGTATTTGCGGCGCTAAAAGTTACTTTACGCCGCAAGTATTTACTTTACGCCGCAAATAATTACTTTATGCCAGTGATAACTCATTGTTATTTATGCCGCACTTAATTACGCCTGTAACAAGAATTATGTTACGCATGTAATTTAACGGCGTTACGTTCACGCATTTGGCCAACGATGCATCATAGGATAACAAGGGATTCTATAAGTAAACTGTCTATAACTAGCTATGAGCTTTCTAACAGCGAAATAGCTCTCAAAAAGTCGTGTGGAGTGAATTTCTTAAAATCCGGAGACCAAGAATCAAAACAGCAGAAAATATGATTGTTATCTGCTATTTTGGTGTACTTACTAGCATAGTAGGGTAAGGTGCAGGCATTTCAAATTTAGAATTGAGGGTGATCGTCAAATAATTGTTGTTCATCCAGCCGTCCATTGGGAAGTGGTGGAGTGACACATGCGGGTGAACACATGCGTGCGTTTTCATTCTCTTAAATCCAGTACACCCCGACGGTAAGTTCACCACAGGCAGTCGTTGCTCAAACAAAAACCAGAGATTAACTACCGTGTGTTCTTGCACTGAGGAAACGAGCATGTTCGAAGCAGGGGCGAATCCAGGATTTTGAGTTAGGGGGGCCAGGGCAGAGCATTAGCCATGAACTTAGATTTTGCCCGTCAGACATTCGTACCCCTGAACTGCCAAATGGAATATGGGTGAATTTAGGGGGCCATGGTCCCCTTGGCCCCCCTCTAAATCCGCCACTGCACAGTACTAGGGAAAAGCAGGTATAGACCTTATGAAACTTTCAATTTGGTCAATGAAGAAAGTGTTCCCTTGTCCATAAGTGACGGTGCACAGCCTCGCACACTTCATACGAGCAACAAACATGATGCAAAAGATTTCCAAGGTTAGGTATCACTATTCCGAAGGTTCACTTCTCGGAAAGTCCACTACTCTGAAGTTTCACAGCTCCGACAATTCATTATTCTTTCTGATTGTCTGCTGATGAGTCGGAACTGAATGAAATATTGTTTTTTATTCATTTAGTAACCATTTAAAAGGTATGCAAGAGTTGAATAGTTCTTAAAACATTGATTACATTGTTTACAAATGAGCTTCGTCCCAATCACTGCCAATCGTGACTTCTTGAATCTAACTACCGACTCTCTCAAGCAGGGACATCTGCGGCGACCTGAAGACTGAATAGGACTCTCTGACTGTGGAGACTGGCAGGGACAGGTAGCCTTCAAAGTACATTTAGCTTCCAACACTTCTGTAGGGTGAGGTAATTATTCATCAATTTCCCTACTTCGTACTCTTTTAAAAGGGTAAACCCTGTGATGATTTCCACCAATCCTTGTTCTGTCACCTGCTAATGCATGACTGGCGTCAATCTTCCAAGTTAAATGTATACCAAACCCGGTTTTATCCTATTAACAGATATTACAAACGACTTCCCCATCCAGTTCTCTGAAACGAAATTAACTCTCGGCTCGACAACCCTCTAAAGTTTAGAGGAAAATCAGAAAACTCCTTACAAGCCTGCGCTTTTAGCGAGTTACGCAGCATCTGTGGGAAAAGACAGACCACCCACCGAGGACCATAATGTCCAATTCGTGAGATAGTGGGTATGAATTCATAGTTGATTCAGCTTCATCTTTTAAGGTTGACGCCAAAGATGCACAGCAAATGAGAGAATGAGGATTGGACGGTTGAAATCACCAAAATAGGGATTAGAATCCATTTTAAGGAAGAAGCACGTGACAATTCATACACCGCATGTCAAAGTTTGGACAATAGGGTCCTTGCTGGGTGTACCTTTCCCACAGTTGCCGTGTCATTCGCAAAAAGCTCGTTTAACAAACTCTGAAAGGCGTGTTCAAAATTTTGAGGGTTGTCATTGATCACAGAGTATTATTTTGTTTCAGAGAACTGAGTGGGAAAGTCATTTTATAATCAGTCAATAGGCCAAACCCGGATTTGGTATCCTTTTAAAAATGCAAGAACGCACTTAGTTTTCCGTATTCATACGACATGCAGGCAATCGTGAGAGCTAGGACAGTTGGCAAAACCTGTAAAAAATGAATGCCCATGTTGCGCCGTTTCAGAGTAGTATGGTACATTTTGAAACATAATCTGTGTGGTTGGCTCTGCGTGTTTAGTGTTTTGGAGACCAGTGAAAAGGAAGTGCCCCTTTAAATAAACATGTAATTAAAACAAGTTGATGAATGAAATGAGAATTTTAATATTAAACAATAATGAATTACAGTTACATTAAATCAATAATATCATTTCTACAAGCACCTCTGTAATGTTAATGAAGAATTAAGTAAAATACACTGAAGAACTTTAGTCACAGAAATGAACTTCACAATCGTACATATTCTATACCAGTAGGTTTATGATGTAAGAACAAATATTGAAAACTAATTGTAGAACAAACATTTAACGCCCTTTCACACTGACTTTACTCCGATCTGAGCGGAGTGACGACGCAAAATACCGGCTACGGTAGTTAGCGGAAATTGAAGTAAACAGTAGGTCACACTGTTGTCCTCGAAGTAATCGTAAGTTAGAAAGCGTTGATGCATCGCGTGCACGCCAAGATTTTTTTTTACTACGTCAATTTGGGAACATATACACGTGCCAATTGGCATGAAACTTATTTCTAATTCAATTGGTGACTATTCGAGCAAAATATAAGCACCAACTAGCGATGACACAGCCCTTAAATTGTTGACGATGACAGTAGCCCCTGGCGATAACTTCGATGGGACCATAACGGGTATCTATGATAGGACTGAAGTTGGCCGTTCATACTGCACCGCAGTAACGACGATCCGCTGTTAAATTCACCTGTTTACTGCAGAGTTAACTGGCGCTATTAACTTCGATCCAGGACCGAAGTTAACCGTTCATACTGACTGCAACTCCCCAAAACATCGACGTGTCGACGTTAGCATGAAAGGACCTTTAAGCACAGAGGATTACAATTATTATCTTTGAAATACTAAAATTTAACCAAAGAACAAGACCAGCTCTATCTTAAATTCTTTACAGTCTCTCAGAATATCACAGCCTGATACTAATCACTTTCTTTCCACTTACAACCAAAGGAGACCAGTGCAAATCATGTATGCCCATTCAACATGGAAATTATGTCCATTTGGACAGACACCTGAATTCGCCTGCCTCTCCTGTACTAAGAAACTGTCACACAAACCAGGTGAGAAGGAACCAATTTTGTTTGCTTCATTAACTTCCAATCATGTTAAGATGAAGCATCTTAGATTTTCCCCAGGTGGAGTTAACAGTTGTATGCTTCCAGAAGTAGCAGCATTGGTCTGCTTCTCCTTGTGAGCTGGCATGGGCAGCAGACCACTTTTATATCAAACCTTTCCACTGACTACACAGGCATAACATTCCACTAAATAGACTTCAGATTACATAACATCACTTTAAAACAAACATCAACAGATTGTCAATCACAATAAATAAACTTCACAACTTTCTAGGTACCATAGATACATGAGAGAATCAAGGGAACAAACTTCAATTTTAATGTTATTAACTGCACAGAACATAATCTTTTCATCAGATCTTGCATTTTTACGGGGAGTACTTCTGCAATTGACTCCTATCCCAATAGACAATTTACACCAACATTTCCAGAAAAATTTACAAGCATATGCCAGCCATTAACCCCTTCACGCAGCATATATTTGTATGTTTTTGAAATGTCCATAATTATGGACTATCATTAACAAGCAGAAAGTAAAGAATCTCGTTGAGTTCTTGACAACACAGAATAATGCACATAAACTAGAGCATTTCATCATAGGAAATCAATGACAAACACTGAAGAAAGTGTAACACACCAGACAATGACAAGTAGTTGACAAAATAAGTTAAAACCTAACAATCGCATGTGAGCGTAAATAACATGAAAACACGGAGCCATCTGGCGTACTGTTATGTTGAGATGTGATATTGCAATGAGACATCTCAACAGGAGACTGTTTTACATAGAAACTAGTCTTGAAATTACCAAAACATGTTTGAAGTTACCAGGCCAACTTGCCTAAGAGTTTCATAGATATTAGTAGTGGCATATGGTAATGACTGCAGATTCATTGCACAGCATCAAGTTCATTTTTTTGAATTCACAGAACTGCATCTAGAAGGGATTTGGAGATTGATTGCAATTAGGAGGGTTGGGGACAAGATGATGGGAGGGAAAAACTTGAAGGTGATTGAGCATGGACGTTGACCATCAAACAGATCCAGCACACCCATTCAGCACATCACACTTATTTCACCAGTCCCTTTTGAATACATGGCAAATGACTTAGATTTGTTTGCTCAGCATACAGCAGCACACTACTACAGACTATTAAGTAGGATTAACACACGTCTGACACAAAAACATGTTACGTCTGCTACAAAAACATGTTACGTCTGCTACAAAAACATGTTATGTCTGCTACAAATTTCACTGCTAATTCACCTCGACTAGTACTTAAAAGTTAAAAAGGTTACACTTCACGAATCCATGACGTTTTGCCTTGGGAACTTTGTTGGCACATGACAGTACATGGAAGAACACAGGCCTTACAGAGGCAACTTAGATGAAAAAACACAAAATTTTGTGGTGTTAAATGATCCAATGAAATTTTCTGCACAAATATTGAAGCTGTATGTTCTTATTACTTACTGACTAAATGTTGCTAAAACCTAACAAACTGAACTTGCAGGAACAACATCTATATCAACAGTCTAAGGAATAAATTGCAACTGCACTGAAACTGTCTAAATTTTAGCACTGGGTAGCTCTATAATTTTCTGAAGCATTTTTTTACGTAAAAATGCTCTAGAAGCTTTTTTGTGCCACATCTCCTAATTTTCAAAATGTCACAGGGAAGTCTCACTTTTTGGTGCTTTTTGCATATGTCACATCAATTTTGCTTTTGTCACATACATGGGGCACAATATTTGTCACATACACGGGGCACAATATTTTTCAGCGATAACAGAACCAGCACTTGATGCTGCATAAACTAACTGCAAACCCAACAAAACAAGACAACAGCTTTCTTGGCTCGGCAAATTTCTCAATTTCGTCGTGGAAATCTCAAGTGTCAGAATTTCAGGCAAACACTTTCACTAACAGAATGTCACCATGTCACAGGGAATCCAATCTCTGGAAAGGATGTAAAGTGATATCACCGTAAGGAAAATTAGAGCCCATTTTGTAGGGGTACGAGGCCTAATTTGGATTTAGACAGCTGAATGTAAGGGAATGTAGTGTTAAGTTGTTGTTTCTAAGGGAAAGGACAGCATTGGGCCGAGTTACATAGACCCAAGACCTATGCAAGAAATGTTACTCTGATCATGTCCTCCGCTGGTTTTGCATGGCGATATCTTGCGTAGACTTGTGTGATCTTGCAAAAGTCATTTTTTATCAATTCGAACCAAGAATTCCCAAGAGTAGGAAAAGTTCATTTAAATTATCTTGCGCTTGTCTGTGATTCACAAGGGAATGCCTTAAGAGTCACTACCAGATGTGCACTCTGTTCAGTTAACTAAAGAAACTGACAAAGATGACATTGTAATCCAGTAACCTCACTCCAACTTACAAACACTAAATTTCATTGAGTTTAGTAACAAAAGTTGATTGCTGTTTCATTGTTTTCAAGTTATCACTTTGAGCAATGCTGTACCGCGAAGCGCTAATGTCCAAACTATAAGTCCAGGTTTAGTAATAGACACTTCTGAACTCAATATATCGATCGTTAATTTCATACTCATAAGTTGCTGACTCAACACACACTGAACAAATCAGTCATGTTCCCACAATTTCTACAGAAATCCGCACACCAGTAATCAATCCACCCAGGGTTGATGTCCTTTGTAGGTGTGTCCATACCAGGTTATCACCAGGGTCTCGTCCCATATTCAACGTTATCATATATCAGTTTAATCTGACCTTGACAACAGAGGGCGTTGAACTCTTTTGAGTAGACTGCCATGCCAAATGCTGAATTGCAAGTTTCTGACATCATGAGAATATTTTCCTGCGATTTTTCTGTTTTTTATTCGACTTGTCTTTTTCAGACTTCGTAGACGAGAGATCGTTGACTTTAGCGGCCAACTCTTGGGCTCGCCTGAAAATAATTCAACAATAAATCACATAACCATGGTTTAAGCAAAGTAACTATGACTACATCAATTAGCATTTGTTTGCAAATCACAGTCTTCCAGAGTTTTAGGCTTATCAGAACCAGGTACATGAATTACAGAAATGAGTACAAAAAATCAGAGACTGAACACGAAACAGTATTTTGTTTACCAAATAGTGCAATCACCCTAACTGCAAATGGTCAGCTATATAAAAATAACAGCACTTTACCCAGTTCATTTCAAATGAAGGAAATACGAAACAGTGCAGAGTGAAACATTGTGACCAGTTGCTTACCTTGTCAAATCTTCAATATCCACAAGCATGGAGTCTTGCTCCATGTGAAGATCATCACGTAACACTAACATTTTCACCAGATCCTCATTTAATGCTGAAAGGCAGAACACTGGAGTGTTACCACAGATATCTACGACTTATGTAAAATAAAACGACTATAAAAACAGACCAAGCATTGCTTCATAACATTTTCAGCAAAAACGCATAAGTGAAAACAATACAAAACAACACAACAGCTCAAAAAGGGAGCACATATATTAGGACAGTATCTCCCATTATTAAAGGTGATTAAGAGAGATAGCACGCCAAGAACTTAAATGTCTATAAGCCCGCCATCCGCTACAAAAAGCAAACTTTTGATTTAGACCACTTCCGTTATGAAATTGGTCTCAAAACTTTCTTCAGTCAAACTGATGAAATTTCTGGACTTGGACAGAACTGACAGTTGGTAAATGCTCAAGACGAGGCTCTACAAGTCGACTTGTCACAGTGCGTCACTTTATTCGGCGAGCATGGTCTCAAGCAACAGCCAACTGTCAATTCCCCCAAAGGCCAAAAATTACTTGTCGCCTGAGTAAAAAACAAGTTGAGAGAGTGGCAAGTGGTCTAAATTATAAATAATTTCTCATATGGAACGCGGGTTGATAGGCACTTTAAGCCGAGCCAATCATTTTTGATGACTAACGATTTGTTAACCTCAGACATTACCATGCTACAACTGCCACTTGCATAAATTCAATGGCTTACAACATTGCAGCAAATAACTGACCTGGTTTTTAAAATTGTTGCAGTCGAAACATGTTGTTGACTGAGTGACAATTTATGCAACCAACTTCTGACACACATTATTGCCTAGCTATCAGCATGTGACTGGTGCGACAATATGTGCAGTGAACACTTGCACATATTGTTGCCCCCAACTGTTTTGAAAAGAAGCCAGTCAGCTAACTACGGTTTTTAGCACACATGCACATGTGGAATCAGAGAGACGCTTCTAAAATTGTGAGAAAGCCCAAAATGAGGTTGTAGTAAGTTAAACAAGGGAAAGACCCAAGAGATGGTTGGTAATGATGATAACCACATCAGATTCCAGCCTCATTTGGGAGAGTGTTGACTTTCCAAACGGAAAGACTCGGGATACTTAAGACATGTTTTAATCCTACCAACATTCGGTTAGTCCTCTACTCTAATTCTGGATCCACACTGTGACCCCATCACATCTGCCTCATCTACCAGTAGTCCCTCCTCCAAATTTGAATTTGCTTATACTTTCACATAGGTCTACATTCAGTATTGTGTAGGCTTACGTCATGTACATTAACGTAAATCCATTCAAGGAATATGCTTTCAATATATGCCACATATGTGACAAAATACATTGTAGCACTCGATGCATATGGTCGCCCTGGGGGCAACAAGTGTGACAACGCCATCCGCTGTGTACGCTGACACATGTTGTTCCCCGGGCAACAATGCGTCGATGTTGATGGCATCTATTGCGGTAGTTGGCACCTATCGTCAACCAGGCAACAATACGCCGGGGCAACAATATATAATATGTATATGTATACATATATGTATATATATAAGACAACAGATTTGTTTATGAAGCACTGTTTCATGAAAGTTGTGCTGTGCATATCCTGTTAACACTAATAAAAAATAAAGTTTTAACAATAAAATTCTACTATGCGCCCAGGTGACATCTTAACTTGACAAAAACTAAATCCGTTTTTCTGTCTGAGCATAATCACACATTTCATCATAACCAGATTATCTTCATGAGCGAGCTCTTTTATTATAACTCGGTAGTTGAGCTAAGACGCAGACATTGTGGTCTGTTTTACATACGAAGGCGTTTTTGTGTGGTTGTCGCCAGTGTTAAAACAAATTTATCAAATTGACAGTCTTACACACAGTGTCAAACAAAAGTAATCAGATAAAATACTATTTCCCCATTGTGGTGGCTAATTCAGTTTAACTGGTAATATCCACTAAAAGGGTAAAATTATAATTACAGAATTCCTCAGTTTCTTTATAACTCTAGTATTAATTCCCTTCATTCAGGGTCACGGAAGAAAGTCACTCGGATGATCAATTTGGCTTCTGCCCAGCCGCCATGACGGGTAATTTCAGGTAATTTCATCTGAATACTTTTGGCATGTACTGTATGAGCTTACTTTCTATTTGAGTGTGAATATCGTTGACTAGTACTTGTAGCTGAGCTNCATAACCAGATTATCTTCATGAGCGAGCTCTTTTATTATAACTCGGTAGTTGAGCTAAGACGCAGACATTGTGGTCTGTTTTACATACGAAGGCGTTTTTGTGTGGTTGTCGCCAGTGTTAAAACAAATTTATCAAATTGACAGTCTTACAAACAGTGTCAAACAAAAGTAATCAGATAAAATACTATTTCCCCATTGTGGCGGCTAATTCAGTTTAACTGGTAATATCCACTAAAAGGGTAAAATTATAATTACAGAATTCCTCAGTTTCCTTATAACTCTAGTATTAATTCCCTTCATTCAGGGTCACGGAGGAAAGTCACTCGGATGATCAATTTGGCTTCTGCCCAGCCGCCATGACGGGTAATTTCAGGTAATTTCATCTGAATACTTTTGGCATGTACTGTATGAGCTTACTTTCTATTTGAGTGTGAATATCGTTGACTAGTACTTGTAGCTGAGCTAAATTCATAACATTGAGCTCAGCCCTGCTCAACTTTTTTCTCTTCCCGTCGGCAAATATCACTTGCTCAGCGACCGATGACTTTTTCTTTTGCTGCTTTTCTATTTCAAGTTGCATTTTTGCCATGGGTCGGGCCTGCAATAGAAATGGCAAAACGGAAATTTAGGGGTGAGGACCATCAAAGGCTGTTCCTATTCTAAAACTGGATGCTCACTAGATTTTGAGACTGACAAAGGACACAATCTAGCAAACTGCTCAGCTTCATATGTATGAAAACACATTTGAACCAATGACACATATTTGTTAAATTCATTTCCATTTTCTATAGTGATGAAAATTCCTCACTTTCATATGCCAAAATGTAAAAATTTTTGATAACTGAAGTTGATGTTCATAAAAGCAAGACACTTAAGTACATCAAGCATAGATGCATGGTGAAACATCCATTAGTAATTAAACCGAACACTGTTCACAAGTTTACAATCGTCCGCTTTTAAGCAACAACCATGGAAACCTCAACAGCGCCCAAGTCACGTGCCTACCTGAGCTAGAGCCAGTCGTGCCTCAGCTTGAAGACGAGCCTGGCGGGCGAAGAAATCTTCGTCTTCTGTAGTGCCACTACTTCCTGTATCAGACCGAGGCTTTGTATCCTCTTCGCTACTCGCAGGGGTCGTCATTGTGTTATGTCCCTCCTTCAAACAGAAAATGAACATAAAAACATAGGGAAATGCAAAAGCACGCCTTGGTATATCACGATACAGCCTCCTTTCTTCAATTTTTCACGAAAATACTTGCCAAAACTGGTAGTAGTTCAGTAAAATACATTGTTAAAAAAGGTTAAGATGGCACCATGTATTTCAATGCAACATCTCTCCAGCACACACCTACGCAGCAACACGAGGCACTAGACAGTCCATGGTAGCAATGATGGACGTTTAACTTCTTATTTGCTTTAAATGCAGAACTTAACAAAACGATTTTTCAATCTAGGAACCTGCAAGATGTGGTTTCTAGTTTAAATTGCCATACACAAATAGCCCTTCATGGACCAGCATTTCGTGTGAAACACAAAAAAATCAAAATATTGTGAACTGCTTATAAGAACACACTGATGACAGCACAGCACAGCAGCAAACTTTCGTGACTATAGCAGAAAAAATCAAATAGAATGTGTATTGAAGAGCAGCTTGCTACAAAATCAGCTCCACTGGAAAGATGATCACACAGAAAATTGTTTATTTCAGAAAGAACAAACAGAACTCCTACACCACATGACTATCTCAATTAGAATGGGTTCAATATGATCATGTATTACAAACTGTGAAGTATATGAATAACCTCCTCCAGTACCATAGTCAATGCTAGGCATCTCACAATCAAAATGCAAAGAGAACCCATGCCTTCAATAACACTCGATTTGTCTAACTCACCAAGAAAAATTTTAGTCAGTATTGTGACTTAATCACTTATTTTCTGAAAATATAATAATGGCAGGATGGGGCTATAAACTTTAATTTCGCTGCAAATGTCTGGTTCGTAAGTGATAACATAGTGAGAGAATACAGATGTTCTGTTAATACACTATAGAAATTTAAAGTGATGTCCCAGATTACCATAACATATCAGCAATTAGGGGAACTACCACAACAATGGTAGCAACTGATAACCACTATATACATGCACACTACTTCTGTCATCCATGAACTGCCTGAGCAGGTCAACTAGATAAGAGGTGTCTAATCATCTGCATTGCATTAATTATCTTGCCATTGTAGTTACTGAACATGCTGGCTAACTGTTCAGCTTAGATGACATAGAGATCATTCCACTGATGCAAGGTGTCTTGTAAATTATTTTAAAAAATAGGCCTTTGTCTATCACAACACTCATACTAAAACTTTTGCAGAGAAGACAACACTTTGTAATACGTCTGAATTTCAAGTTGAAGGACAATTTTCAATGTAGGCTTTAAACCCAACTTCAGCAACCGAAGACAAGATCAAAACACATTAACTTCTAGCCAATAAATTGGGACTTAGAAAAAAATTCCTGTTTTCAAAACATTTTTTATGAACTCAAGAATCAAAATCTTTCACAGTGCAATAGATGTGTCAGTGTTGTGGGCGTGCTGACTGATATGAAATGTTAACTTCACCTATTGAAACCAAATCAAAATTGCCTTTAAAGAAAACATGTAAATTTAGCAGCGAGCATCAACACTTCAATATTGAGTGAAAGGTTAACTTCGGTGATAATGAAATTACTGACATGTGTCATTGTCAATGAACAGTCAACTAGTATAGGCATTTACTCCATTCATTATCCAACAATATAAACGATTCTTCATAATTTAAATATATGAAATTTTTTATGTAAAACGTTTTCCAAGTGTCACTTTGAGATTACTTCATTGACCCTGACATCACTGAGCAATGACTTCCCACATTGGTTACATAGGGTATTGATGCTTGTGGGAAAGCTCAAGTTTCCTATATTACTGAAGGTAATTTGGTGATGAAAACCTTTATTCAACTGAATGGGCAAGACCAGGCCCTTTAACTCTGTTTTCCAGGCACTCTCTTCTATTACCCAAGTTAAATGAGACAAGGAAAAACCTTTATTCCATTGAATGGACAGGACCAGCCCATTAAACTCTGTTTTCCAGGTGCTGAACAAAAACACAGAAAAACTAATCTGACGAAGACAGTAGAGGAGAGCAAGACAAGAACCAAAATAGGCAAGGGAATGATGAAACTAACATATATCTTAGTCCTAGCGTAGGACTGCACACCCACTGAAACACAGGTATCAACAACTAGGGGGCAGCACTGATTACTATTGGTAAGGGGTTGAACTCACAACAAAAACGCTATAATTTTTAATGACACAAAATGGTCCTCGCAGGAATTGGAAAGGAGATGATGACAAAGACCAAACCAAAAAAAACCGAACAGTACGGCTACATTCTGGAAACTATTTTCGGCACCAAAACTCGAATGCTTCTGGTTGTTTTGAATCCAACAACCAATATTTTAGAAAAACAAATAAGCATATCATTACATAAATTGCAACTGCTTTGAAGAATAATAATTATAATAAATACTATTTGGTGATGAATTTCAGAAGTTCAGAAAAACTATTTCAAGAATAACCACGGATGATTAAACTGATTTTAATAACAAAATAAGTCACTACAAACTCATCTTCGTCTGCCAAGGAAACTAACTTATGATTTCAACAACTTACACCATTATAATATAATCATCCAATTGCTCCAAATTCAAGTGAGAAAAAATTTCTACCAGGGATGACCAGGCACTTGTTAAGTGTTTGAGACCACGATTGACACACGAAGTGTCCCACAGTGACACGCCAAATCATTGAGCCCCGGGTATGTTTCGTAGATGAAAGACTGCGAGTGAAGGTAGAAGGATCCCATAGTTTGCCTGGCATGGTGATGTACTGTAAAAACACTTTTCTCACAACAAACTCACTCTAGATAGGACTTGGAACGACCAATGAGAGAAAAAGAGGAAAAATTAACACAAATAAATAGGTTCGTGTAACAGAAATATTTCTGTGACGTACTTTTTGCATGAATAAAGTCAAAAAATGATTAAAAAAAATGAAAAAAAGAGAAAACTGGAAATCAGATTAGAGGAAATTGAAACCAAAAACACCCCACGGAAATCCTCTTAAAAGAGGNACATCACTGAGCAATGACTTCCCACATTGGTTACATAGGGTATTGATGCTTGTGGGAAAGCTCAAGTTTCCTATATTACTGAAGGTAATTTGGTGATGAAAACCTTTATTCAACTGAATGGGCAAGACCAGGCCCTTTAACTCTGTTTTCCAGGCACTCTCTTCTATTACCCAAGTTAAATGAGACAAGGAAAAACCTTTATTCCATTGAACGGACAGGACCAGCCCATTAAACTCTGTTTTCCAGGTGCTGAACAAAAACACAGAAAAACTAATCTGACGAAGACAGTAGAGGAGAGCAAGACAAGAACCAAAATAGGCAAGGGAATGATGAAACTAACATATATCTTAGTCCTAGCATAGGACTGCACACCCACTGAAACACAGGTATCAACAACTAGGGGGCAGCATTGATTACTATTGGTAAGGGGTTGAACTCACAACAAAAACGCAATAATTTTTAATGACACAAAATGGTCCTCGCAGGAATTGAAAAGGAGATGATGACAAAGACCAAACCAAAAAAAAAAAAACCGAACAGTACGGCTACATTCTGGAAACTATTTTCGGAACCAAAACTCAAATGCTTCTGGTTGTTTTGAATCCAACAACCAATATTTTAGAAAAAAAAATAAGCATATCATTACATAAATTGCAACTGCTTTGAAGAATAATAATTATAATACATACTCTTTGGTGTTGAATTTCAGAAGTTCAGAAAAAGTATTTCAAGAATAACCACGGATGATTAAACTGATTTTAATAACAAAATAAGTCACTACAAACTCATCTTCGACTGCCAAGGAGACTAACTTATGATTTTAACAACTTACACCATTATAATATAATCATCCAATTTTTCCAAATTCAAGTGAGAAAAAATTTCTACCAGGGATGACCAGGCACTTGTTAAGTGTTTGAGACCACGATTGACACACGAAGTGTCCCACAGTGACACGCCAAATCATTGAGCCCCGGGTATGTTTCGTAGATGAAAGACTGCGAGTGAAGCTCGAAGGATCCCATAGTTTGCCTGGCATGGTGATATACTGTAAACACACTTTTCTCACAACAAACTCACTCTAGATAGGACTTGGAATGACCAATGAGAGAAAAAGAGGAAAAATTAACACAAATAAATAGGTCCGTGTAACAGAAATATTTCTGTGTCGTACTTTTTGCATGAATAAAGTCAAAAAATGATAAAAAGAGATGAAAAAAGAGAAAACTAGAAATCAGATTAGAGGAAATTGAAACCAAAAACATCCCAAGGAAATCCTCTTAAAAGAGGAAAATTCCAAGCTCTGTCTACATACAGAACACTGAGCTCATCTTCAGCAATAACAAACTGTTAGTTAAACCTGAGCCTTGGAAACATCTGAGTAACGAAAAAAGGCTATTTTTTCTCTGTAAGCATCCTAAATTGGTCGAAGGAGAGTTTATAACTGCTTTAGCAAAACCAACTCATCACTGCCTTTAACTGTACAAATTTATACCTACCCCCATAGAATCCGACAGAGTATCTGTTCTTACGGGAGATTCCTTCTGGAATGGGTTGGCGCGCGGGGGCAACGACGGGACGCCTAGTCGCGGAGATCTGGACAATCCATCGGCATCAGACGAATCCCCGTCACTAGACGTCTCATTCATGAAACAGATCTGAAGGTTCGTGCCCCCCTGAAGCCTGGTTTGTAGATTGGGTTTTTTCATAGCACGCTCGCCACCGTAATACTCCTCATCAAATCCGGCCGCCAACTTCCGCCGGATTTCCTCTCTATCATTCTTCCTCGCCACCTGGAAGAAACGCAAGAAACGCTCCCTTTGAGTGACACGTCAAAGCAACACACATCAAAAAAACAAGACTAATCGATTTGGTTATTTCTCAAGACTTTCAAAAGACAAGACATCAAAGGAAGAAGCATGCTCTCAGAAACTTGAACTTGAAGCACCCAATGGAAAATCATAGACAATTAAATGACTTCATACAGTCAGCAAAATACATCAAATATTCTGAGTGTTCCTAATTGAATTTCTGCTTTTAAATCTAAATGCTTTGATCACGAAAACAATTTAAATTAGAATTCATTTGACACCTGACCATTCTTGATGTTCAGTCAAACAGCTACCAGTAGTTGGTTGGGTACTCAGGTGGAAGTAAATAGATATAATGACCACTCAGCATGTAATCAGAGCAGTATTTTGAGACCTCATGTATCACAATCGCGAAGTGTCAAACTGCAGGTCTAATTTAACACTACAAATTCTTGATGACCAGGGCTCGACATAAGTGGAAAAACGCTCGAAAATACAAACAAAAAAGTAAAATATGAGTAAGAGTTAACCTCACTTATCGAGCAGACATTTTGCGTTTTTTTTGGCTCTGACATGCACAAATGTCCACCTGAGGAATAGTCCTGGGGAGGGCATCTGGCTGTCTATCATAAAGATTGCTTTAAGAGCTGCCACCTCAGGTGGATACTTAATACCCTGTAAGGTTTTGTCTTGTTTGGGTAATTTGACTTTCCAGTAATGTCTTAGGTGGGTGTTTCAGATTTGCAATGACAGAGAGGTGGGGCGATTGCCTGGCAAGTAATGCATCAGTCTGGATTCTGACTGTGTGACAATATCTCCCCATCCCATAATATAGGCAGAAAACTCTCTGTGGTATGATTCTGTGCAAAAGAGCTAGCAGGAAGCTGATTGACATTAAAAGTAGTAATAATGATCATGTTTCCAAACTCTTGGCTATAAAATGTGCACAAGATGCTAAAAGAAAAAATGGTAATAATTATTAACCAAAACTGACCTTTTTCATTTTTCATGGGCTCCTAACACCATTGCAAGTGCCTAGAACTTTTCAAAATATCTAGTGACAACTAGGAACATGAAAAAGCATTAGCTTGGTGATACAGATCTTTACTGAAAAATGAAGAAATAGAATTTCACCTTTCTGTCGCATTGTGTCCTAAATTGGTGAAATTTCAAACGTAAAAAAATACTCACAGTCTCATCTAATCAGCAGGTTAACAAAATGCACCGTTATGTTTGCCAGTAATCTAACAAGTCTAGCCTAGGCACTGTGGAGAAGTCGTCATCAAGGAATCAATAAAACCCACATCAGATTCAGACATTTTGTCTCAGCAGGCCAGAGACAAAAGTCTCAGTAGGACTGACATCAAAGTGAAAAGGTCCTCACATCAACATCCTTCAAGGATGAGGATATTGGACAAATTGCCATTGTGTTGCCTGAACGTGTGATTAACTAGTGAAAATGTTTCATGTCAGCTCATACATGTCCCATGGTCTTAACTATGAAAATGACTAGGCATTGATAATTATTATTGCTATAAGGACGATGTTAATGATACTGATCATTGCTATCTTACTAATTATGATTATCGTTATGATCAATAGCAATGATGACCATACTTCCATGGTGCATATTTCAGTATGCCCTTAAGACATTTACATACAAGCCTGGTTCATAACCAGTCACGAGTCACACTTTTTCGAAAAAAAGAATTTCTGGCGAAGCAATCTTATCATCAACTTTAACAATGATTTTAACTTTAACAACATAATGTAATCTCATAGGTTAACACCCTGGGTGCTTAAATTGGGAAAACCTAACACAGGGGGTGGGGGGGGGGTGGGCGGTTTCCCGAGCATGGAAAAACATTTCAGTAAAGAGACTAGAAGTTTTTAAAAACTCGCCTTGTTACCAGAGTATTAAAATCATAAAGCAACTTGAGTAGAATATAAATCGATTATTCGGAGATTTCGTTTGATTGACTCAAAACGTAGGACTCACCAACATAATATAATCTACTTAACATATCCAGAGACAGTGAAGCAGTTGTTTCTTATCAGGATAAATGTGCACTGACTGTTTAGTTGAAAGAAGATGAACGTACCATACGGTATATTGCGTGAGATACAAAGCAAGGTTGGCTTTTGTCCCACGTCTGTTTTTTCATGATGTTAATCTGTTACCACTGGGTGGGAATCTTCTCAAGGTTTGTAAGACTTCATTTTAAGTATTCACATTCCAGGCTATAGATTTTGTGCAAGGTTATGCAACAACATGACAATCGTGTCTCACTTCCACTGACCAGTTGTGGACTACTGAAGAATAACCATTATATATGGTCTTCTGTTACCATCATCAATGCTTATTGAGTTATTGCAACTTGCACGAACAATAACCATATATCTGAATTTTCATGATATCATTATCAAAAGATGGTCATTTTGACATCAGACTACCAGTGGCTTGAGTTTTGACCTAGTTACCCTACATGACACCTATCAGCTATCAGTACCAACCATGCTTGACTCAGTCCACTCCATCCACAAACACTGTGAACAGTCTCCACAAGAGCAGGCCATCTGCTCACCACTCAGTTGCTCGTCCATGTTCACTGGACACTGCACTTGTTTACTTGCCAGATCAACATATTCTCATTGTAGAATAACATGTTTTTGAACAAATAATGCAGCATCCCAAACATGTCTCTCACCAGGACATCCTGTCTCAACAGAACAACACAGGCAGAAAATCCCAAATCTTCACTGCTTCAAAATGACCCTCTTTGACTTCACAAAAAATAAAACAGTCGACATAGGGGACTTTTATAAGCCCCATATTCATTGTATCATAATCCTTGAACACAGTAGAGATTTTCTTCAGCACAAGTTTGTTAAATTCTGCAAAATCCACAATCCTGTACTCCTGGAGCATCAACTCATTCTTATCCTGGTCCCTTGAACTTTACCCTATGTCACAAAGTCAGCTGGTGGCCTGGCTCCACAACAACAAAACCAGTATTACAGTAGTTACAATATCAATCCAAATGGACTTCACCAGTCTGCATAGAACTAGTACAGAGCTCCAACGTTTTTTGGCAAACTGAATAGATTCTCAAATCCAATCAAAAGAACACTCAAAAACGTAGTCTTTGTACAAGTCACTACCAGTTACCAAGGAATTCAGTTGCATTAAATTACCAAAACACAAGATTGATTAGACATGCTAAACAAAACCAGCACATCCTAAATCTCCAGAACCTGGGCAAGTTAAAATCCCTTTTTAGTGTCCATATGGAACAGCAGAACTGCAAGTAAGTCCAGGTCAGTCGCTGCAATGTTCACGAGCGTCAGTACTTGACAGAAAACTCACTCGCGTGGTACGTATCTAATGATCGAAAGTGTTACGCAAAATTCGGAATCATTAATTTGTGCTCAACTGATACATGCGCAACAACAACGCAGTAATTTTTAGCTGCTGAACAGACTTAGAATTGCACGATGACTCACGGTGTTTTTAATCCCCCTCAGACTCATGCAATCACACAGGCTAACGCAATTTACAAAACAACAGCACAAGGCCACAGGCCATTACTTTACTAATGTCTACTAGCAGTACAAACAAGCCAAACTCTCAAAACCAGCAGATATCATTAATATGCGTTTTCATAACACTGCGGTTTGATTAGCCCCCAGACTGCCAACTGATCAATACAGACAAAGTTTGATAACTGAGTATGAATCCTCACAAGACATCTAGGGCCAGGCTAGGAGGGGGTGGGGTGAAAGGACTTTCGTGTACTGAACACATATTGATATCTAAATATAGCAAAAAGTCTTCAGTCTCGGATGCAATACATGACTGACAAGTGAAATTTTATTTTATTCAAATTATGATCAAAAACAATTTACGAAAAATGGATACAAAGCCACCAAAGGCAAAACACGGAAAAACAATTAGCGATTCTCGTGACTGTACAGAAGTGACATATTGCAAACACAAAGGTTCAAAACTTGTGCACAGAATCCTATTCCAGACAAAAACGGAGCGAGATACCGACACTTCTAGAACACTCAAACACCATGGGACTAATCCTGGGGCAACTAATCCTACAGTTCACTGTACAACTGGTCAAATCTTTTGGAAATGCATTCTACTGTTAGCCCGTACCTTGCTAAATAAACATTCCGATTCAAACTTGACTTGACCCAACTAATACTTTAGCCATCTTTAATCTTACAAAAAGATTGGAAAGAAAAACTTATACTCCGGTAATACTTCAATTATTTAGCATAAAAATATTCACAAAAATTGTCATTTTCAAATTTTCAAAGAGTGATCACCGTACTGCAGATATTGTAAACTTTACCAAACATTGATTTTTATGCCTACACAGTTGAAACCAAGGTTATAATGAACTAAATTTTTGTAATTTTAATTTGTCGAGAAATTTTACGAAAAAAATTCACTTGTTGCCATATTATGGACTAAATAGTTGAGGAATTTGCGTACCCAAATGGCCCTGTTAATCTGCCAGTCCTGTATAGAGCTACAACATAATTTGTATAGACATTTGGCGACAAAATTCTGCGACTTTCCATAGCTTTAACAAGATTTCCAGAGAAAATTTCATGACTTTCTTCCACAAGAAATTGAGAATAAAGAGTCAATTACAATTTGTTCACATCTATGATTCTCAACCGACACTACAAAACATCATTGGTTTGAAAAACATGATTATCAGTTTATGTCCAACAAGCAGTCTGTGTGAATCGTGCCATGCACCCGCCTTTGCCAATTCTTTAGTCAACAAGGAAGTGCTATAAACCTGGATTCAAATCTTACGCTGTAAGTTCAGAAGTTATTTCTCAGCTTGGAACAAAACATTTTTGTCCTCAGGAAGTTGCAACTGACAGGCTTGTCATTACTTTGTGTCTGAAGTAACATAGCTAGAAAAAGGCTGCATCATAAGGTCAGGCACTAGAAGGTAGATATAAGTTAGCGTATAGAACTCTACAGCATATGCCAACAGTATTCAGCTGAAACGATCCTGAATTCTGGGTCATGACGGCTGGGCAGAAGTCAAATTCACCGTCAGAGAAGTCTCCCCTGATGACTGAGAAAGACTGGAAAGTTATCAAGATGACTAAGCTGTTGTAACTAGAATTTCACTGCCATAAAAAACGTAGGAAATAAATCTGAAACTAAATAAGGCGATCCAGATCCTCCCAAGGATACTATTGTTTCACGAAATGTAGAATATAAATAGGTAAATAAAACAACAAGAATGGATCAACTGAAATTTTCGGATATAATAACGTCCTTTGTCAACAGAAACGGAAATAAAGTAAAATCAAACACTATATGACAATTGACATTCAAGATGTAGGCGTAATGAATATGATACATTTTTGCGTAAAAACTTCTTAAATTATATCACTGAATTTTTTATGCAACAATGTAACATATTCATTACGCCACATCTTAAATGTCATGTTTTTGTTGACAAAGGACGTTATTATATCCGAAAATTTCAGTTGATCCATTCTTGTTGTTTTATTTACCTATTTATATACTGCCATAAAAGTAATTATCACCAGTAATTTTTGTTGTTACAGAATTATGACATGGAAAATATATTTTGTCGATTACCTTTTTTCTTTCACTGTAAGTTTAAAATTCTATCAGAAAGAATTTGCTTTTTGTTCATCACATCCTCTGCCAGAGCAGACACTTTATTTGCAAGTTAGATGCCACAGAAGTTATAGACATTTCTATCATTACTAAATTATCTGCTAGTAATGACACGTTTGTATATTTTGCATACCTCTCAATTTTCGAAACAAAGACCTTTGTTTCAACAAAATTTCCAAGCAAATACCTAACTGCAACAGATCCTAGAATGCTATTCATATTTAGTGATAATATTTGCAAGCTATTGTCCTGGATTAAGTTAAACCACACAATCCCAAGAATACTTCGCTTAGTGTATTCATACACAACCCTGTACAATGTTTGCCTATCCTGAAGCAATCCTTAATTAACTTCCTGCTAAATACCAACTCCACAAACAATTCTTTACAATTCAGATGACACAAAAGCGACTCATGTGGAAACCAATTTTCAAAGTCTGGTGATGAAGATGGGAAAGTTAACGAAGACAAAACACAAGTTCCATCACACGCAGACATTTAGCAACTTTGGAATTTTTTTAGCTGAATCCTTTGAACATACCAGTATACAGTAATGGTAATCTGACAGTATGGCAAGGACAAAAAATGCTAACTTTCATCAAAAACTCAGTACAAGTTACATCTACACTGCAGGTGGCACATAGAACACTTAAGCACCATCTAATGACATAGCAAATTTCAACATCTCATGACTACATTGTAAAATGGCTATTTCAATGCCATAGAAAAAATTATTTGAGTAAAACTTATTTGATGCCGCCTGGTTTGAAAACTAAAGAAATAATTTTAAGAATATGGAGCTAGAAGACGACAAATTTCTCAACAAGTGATGCTCATTAAGGTTTGTTTATTCTTTTGTTAATGAATAAATAGTTACATTTGATATTTTGTAATTTAATTTTTAAAAATTACAAAATAGTAGTAATTAAAATTACTATGCATGTTAATGCACTGAATACTGTGTTCAGGGGTTTTCGTATTTTTCATATTATTCTTTCCAACTTTTGTATAGATCTCTATAACTCCTTAACAACTTAAACTATGGATTTGAACTTTTTACACACTACCCTATAATTGTTGACGATAACAGTGGCACCTGGCGATGTCGATGTGAACGAAATTGACCGTTCATACTGCACCGCAGCATCGACGCTCTGCTATTAAATCCATCTGTTTGGTGCAAAATTAACTGGTGCTTTTAACTTCGATCCAGGACCGAATTTAACCGTTCATACTGACCGCAACTCCCCAAAACATTGACGCATCGACGTTAGTATGAAAGGCACACAGAGAGAGGCTAAATGGTCTTTATGTACAAGTTGCATAATGCATCAAGCTGTGGCAGACCTATTGCTCAAGTTGTACATTTATAGCATTAATAATATAATAGAATGATGTGATTTTCAGGCAATTAGTACTAATGATTTAACGAGGAAAATTAAGTTAATCAGGAAGTAATCAAACAGATTTCAATATAAATCAAAACTTTCATTTGATGATGGTTTCTGAATTCAAATGACCACAGTTTCAAATCAATGGAACACCATACTATACCAGTCACTTATATTAAATTTTAATAATTAATATTTAAGTTAATTAAATCCATGTTACAAGAATTTTAAGCTTAATGCAATATCAATTAAAATCAATTTGCACTATATGTACTGAGTGAATTACAATGATGTTCAAGTTTATTGGTTATTCATTGTTTGTACCTCACAAGAGGACACAAAGTTCGCTGGACATTTTTCTTCCCTATTTTCTGCTTAAGTATTTGAATATGATATTTTCTCTCATATGCATGATCAGATTACATCCACTTCAAACATAAAAACGTCAACATTGCTCTTTTAATTTCTCAAGGGGATCTAACATAGATGTAGTTTTTTCAAAATACTTTGGGGATGTAAATATGACACAAACTTGAACATGGAAAAGCATCAACTTGGTGCTGTATGTTATTGACAGAGAAAATAAGAAAATATGAGACTTGTTCACCTGTGTGTCATAAATTGATGAAAGCTTACTTGACATCCAAACTTATGATGCCGAAACAAAAATTTTGTTGTTAGTTGAAGTTTTAAGTTGGTTTCCTTCCCACTTACTGCTTGGGTAGAATTGAGTAATTTGCTAATTACATAACATTATGAAACTGCATTAATTTTTTGCCATGATGGCATTTGTCTCAAAATTCAGCGGGCAAATTATGAAAATAATGGTTGGCCCTATCATTTTACAACTTCCGCTTTTCTTCCAGCCAAACGGGGCGAAGTGCGATTTTAAATGACCTAGTTGTTCCAGTAAAAAGCAATTCTTTTCTGCTGGTCGACACGGGCGACAGAAGATCAATGAGCAATGACATGGCAAAGTAACAGCAAACAGTTCTTACGGTCCACGAAGATACGGTAGACACATTAGACAGATTTCTATTAAATTGACCTTGCGCAAGGATAAATGTTTTCACAAGACATTTTCCACGAAACCTGTCCTCATACATTGTACAAGTCCCTTGACAGACAATCTGGGTTAATAATCCAATGAGTAATTAAACAAAAGGTGGTTTATAGCACATTCATCCTTCACTTCCGTTTTGAATTCCCAATATACCAGTGAGCAAATTCCCCATCTAACATTAAGTCAAGGAACCAGCCTTTTCCAGCCACAGTGCTGAGGGTTTCAACTAATAACAAACACAACAGAGACATACTTTAAAACAGTAAGTGGACAAAATCTAAGTTGGATTTTGACTGAAGCTAGGTGCATTAACACCTTTGAATAAAAGCAACAGCCATTTTCCAAAACAGTTGAGCTATATGATGGAATATTCCTCCTTGCCAATAGATGTCGATTGGGTAGTTGATGGGACAACGTTCTCCATTTTTGTGTGAATTTAAATGCAGTGGAATATTTCCGGCTTTTTACAAATTCTTTGCGTTCATCACGTTGTCAAATTGCCACTATTATGTGGTTGGATATTTAAACGAGTCGCACAAAATTTGCATTTCAACCTTGTCAACTCGCTCATCTTGCATACCAGAACTAGACATTTGGTCAAGCGAAGAAACTTTAGTGCTCTTGCAATGCTACAGAGATGTATGTAGAATGCCCCCTATTGGAAAGTGGTAAAATTGGTCCAACATGGGACTTTCAAATTTATTTTTGCTGCTAGGATCGCAAGGAGCATGGTTGTCATCTTCCCCTGTACTAGTTATGGAGAGGGATTAGTCATAATTATTTTTCGCAAATTACAGATCTCTGTGTAATGAGGTTGTCAAAAGGTGACGAAACTAATTAATGATTTTTGAAACCTAAGACATGGAATTTTTGCAAACTATTCATATTCCCTTGAGAACTAATTCACACTTGATAAGTAGTCCTTTTTCTTCGAATGGCCTACAGGGTGCATTGGGTGTTACTTGGCTTTCGTATAAAGTTACTGGATGAAGTCTGAAGTTGATGAAGCAACAATTGATGTCCTTTTCACGCATATGTATGGTTGAAATAATTTTGAAATTACTTCACTTCAAGTCGTAATACAATTCAGCCTCAGTATCATTCTGTTACAGGTCATAGTGCTTATGGTAACACATACAATTTTGTACACAGTGTTCAAATTTGAGCGGGTTTGATAATGGCGCAACTTGAGCATGACAGTGCACGAGCCTCACTCATGTGTGGTTGGCAAACGATCCAGCACATATTCCAATGTTCACCAGCCAATAGCTTGAAAACAATATTTTTTACCTGGAGGCGATGTTAGCCAGTATAGATGCTTAGTTACTCCAGAAGTACTAGCTAGGAAAAAAGGGAATGATAAACCACCCTTTTAGAGAGATAGCGCAGTTAAAAAGGTCCATTTTCAATTGTAGTGAAAGCCACCCATTCATAAAAGTTGTTCTCTTTAACATAATTCAGCTGTATGAAATGCAACTTCATTGAATTCAAATTTAAAAAATGCTACACAAGCTTTTTAACACTCAAAAATACTAGTTACAATATGTGCAAAAAATGGATACTTTGTAGACCTGTCAAGTGCTCCCTCCAAGGGATAATCTGCATGGCACCTACGATATTAACTGGAGCAGACCTAATGTACCTTTGACATACCCCTACGGGTATTAGTGTTACTGTTCATACACACCAAGCCAGCTCATGCATTTCTTAGTATCCTGATGATATGGTTTGCATTACAGTTTCCATATTGATTTGTTAATAAGAGATACACGTATCTGCTAGATCTGTCAATGTTTNGGGTAGTTGATGGGACAACGTTCTCCATTTTTGTGTGAATTTAAATGCAGTGGAATATTTCCGGCTTTTTACAAATTTTTTGCATTCATCACGTTGTCAAATTGCCACTATTATGTGGTTGGATATTTAAACGAGTCGCACAAAATTTGCATTTCAACCTTGTCAACTCGCTCATCTTGCATACCAGAACTAGACATTTGGTCAAGCGAAGAAACTTTAGTGCTCTTGCAATGCTACAGAGATGTATGTAGAATGCCCCCTATTGGAAAGTGGTAAAATTGGTCCAACATGGGACTTTCAAATTTATTTTTGCTGCTAGGATCGCAAGGAGCATGGTTGTCATCTTCCCCTGTACTAGTTATGGAGAGGGATTAGTCATAATTATTTTTCGCAAATTACAGATCTCTGTGTAATGAGGTTGTCAAAAGGTGACGAAACTAATTAATGATTTTTGAAACCTTAGACATGGAATTTTTGCAAACTATTCATATTCCCTTGAGAACTAATTCACACTTGATAAGTAGTCCATTTTCTTCGAATGGCCTATAGGGTGCATTGGGTGTTACTTGGCGTTCGTATAAAGTTACCGAATGAAGTCTGAAGTTGATGAAGCAACAATTGATGTCCTTTTCACGCATATGTACGGTTGAAATAATTTTGAAATTACTTCACTTCAAGTTGTAATACAATTCGGCCTCAGTATCATTCTGTTACAGGTCATAGTGCTTATGGTAACGCATACAATTTTGTACACTGAAGTGTTCAAATTTGAGAGGGTTTGATAATGACGCAACTTGAGCGTGACAGTGCACGAGCCTCACTCAGGTGTGGTTGGCAAACGATCCAGCACATCTTCCAATGTTCACCAGCCAATAGCTTGAAAACAATATTTTTTACCTGGTTGCTATGTTAGCCAGTATAGATGCTTAGTTACTCCAGAAGTACTAGCTAGGAAAAGTTGTGATAATCACATGAGTTGGAATGATAAACCACCCTTTTAGAGAGATAGCGCAGTTAAAAAGGTCCATTTTCAGTTGCAGTGAAAGCCTCCCATTCATAAAAGTTGTTCTCTTTAACATAATTCAACTGTATGAAATGCAACTTCATTGAATTCGAATCAAAAAAATGCTAAACAAGCTTTTTAACACTCAAAAATACTAGTTACAATATGTGCAAAAAATGGATACTTTGTAGACCTGTCAAGTGCGTCCCTCCAAGGGATAATCTGCATGGCACCTACGATATTAACTCGAGCAGACCTAATGTACCTTTGACATACCCCTACGGGTATTAACGTTACTGTTTATACACACCAAGCCAGCTCATGCATTTCTTAGTACCCTGATGATATGGTTTGCATTACAGTTTCCATATTGATTTGTTAATAAGAGATACATGTATCTGCTAGATATGTCAATGTTTCTTTATCAAAAACAAGATCGGGTAAGAGCACCCAAAATAATGTGAATAAAAGGTGAGTTTTATGACTAATCTCAAGACCTTACTTGCATAGACAAGCAAAATGGCTGTCCCTGACATGACAGGTCGGTGAGGATCGAATGTTGAATTATGAGGGAAAATTCACAGCATGTATTCCATACTAAGCAAAAATGTCTGACTGTAAGGTTCTCACGACTGTCTTGCGTGCACGGAACACATCGTTAGTGCTTGGGCCAGTTTTATGAAAAGTGACTTAAGAAATTTGAAACAGGCCGGCCTGCTGTCATTTGGACACACTAACAGTTTTAAACATGCCTGTGTTTGATTGTTGGATAGAAAAATTCAAAATGCAGTGCTGTAGTGGGGCGTAGGCGCACGCAGGCGCAGCCAACCACCTTTTGGTATTTGAACGTAGCGCCTACGCACCGTAAGTTATGTTCAGTGCTCAATGTGATACAGTGGGCTGTGGGTGCCTACTTACCTCTAATTTTACCACTACAGCACTGTCAAAATGAAATCTCAAAAACGCTGCTACAGTTTCATGAAGTCTATTTTCGTTTTCGAATATTGTAGACTTGTGAAGCCAATCAACCATTTCTGAGATATGATGTTAGGAAGATAGTGAATTTTGGAATTTTTCTAGGTTCCTACATACCTGTAACACTTTGGAAGCATTCAAGCCTATTTTCTACATCAGTAAAACACTTACCAAACTGTTTGATGTCCTGATGCCATACTTTTCTAAAGTCGCCAGGTAACTACTACACGACACATCCATTGAACAGCTCATTTTCCATTTACAAAGACATAACTGCTGACTGAATTTTGCTACAAAACCAGGAGCAAATTTATGAACAAGATGCCATTCCTCAACTTAACAGCAAACAGTGATATGATAAGCCTCTTGAAATCTTCAGAGTGAACTTTTCACACCAATGTTGAGACAACAGATGGCCTAAAGTTCTTAATGAACTTGACTTGTCTATTGTACAATGCAAAGACCACTTGAAATCCTGACAAAATAAAATCTCCCAAATGTTACTCTGGCAGCAATACAGTGGACACAGCTGAAACTTTTCTGGTGATTTCAGAATAACCCAAAAACTAGGGGTGACAGCATAAATATTTTTACTTTGCAAAACATTCCGTTTCACTAACAGATTATACTTTGTGGTAATATAATAATCAACATAAAAATTAACAAATGATTCACCAACATTTCACCTTTTTGTATATAACTGAAAATCTAAGCAAGTCTTTGAAAAAAAATTAACAAACAAGCTGCCTACCCTGCAGAAACATTTGCCAAAACGAGTTAAAAATCAATTTGAACAAAGCCCACATTGCCCAACCACAAACTCCCACATGGTGCACTTCAGACTGTCAACTCATTACACAGTAATCAGTAAAAGCAGGCAACCAATGGCATGGACAGTGCAAGGGACACAGTTGTCATGGTTACCACATTTAACATATTTTTGCAAATTTGAAACTAGGAAGCAGATGCCATGTGATAGCTGCATAAGTTAAGTCCCATGAACAGGTGTTCATGTGCAGGAAGGTGATTCTACTGTGCCAAATTCCTTTCAAACTACTAAAGTTAATCAGCTATACACACATCAAAATTAATCAGTACAGAGCGTTTTCGTAAAAACATGTACTATTTTCCAACCTTTGCAATATTCGATCATTTGAGCAATACAAAATGAAAGCCCCATGAAGAGGGACACTTGGTGAAAGAAATTTAAAATTTGAAGGTGATATCGACGACGAAACCAAGAACATAAACAATCATGACACCTATGCTTATTACACTAAGGTATCAGACAGCCTGTAAGGACATCTATTTACGTACCAGATTCGAAAAGGTTCGGTCAAAGGATCGCAAAGCTCCGCATACATAATTCGGAAAATGTGTGTCACAGCGCCCCCTTGCGGACAAACCTTTTTCGGGCTATTGACTAGTAAACACTGTGCCTAAATTTCAAGTCGATCAGACGAAAACTCCGATCTCTAGCACAAATATGATAGCATAACAAAGTGCAGCTGTAATTAACTTAGTCAACAAAAGAGCAGTCATCTGAGTAGTAAATCTTGAATATCCCGAGAACTGTTAGTTGTAGCAAGAAACAGGTTGCACAGTGCTGATAGGGCTTGAAAAGATCTATTCACATGCCAAATTTCAGACAGATCTGTCAAGGGACGCCAAAGATACGGCAAAAAAACTCAGCTATTTGGAGACCACTCCTCCGAAAATCTCGAATAACTCAAGAACAGTAAGACCTAGAGAGAAACAAATGAGCCATTTGGAATGATATATCCACAGAAAAAAATCAGAAAAATACAACCAAAACCAACGGAGCTATGGTTCCGCAAACAAAAAATGGAAAACTGGTCACCTCAGCGCTATCGTGTATCTGATTTCAACCAAAAACAACAGACTTCGAACCATTCACGAAACATGTTGTGTGCGTATTTCCGTTGATCCAATAAGAATTGTGATCTGTAGCGTGCAAACAAAGAAAAAAAGAAACAAACAAAAATTTTATGTCAAAGCAACTTACTTACTTGGAGAACTTTCATTTCACCAAGTAAATAACATAGTGTACTCTCTGGACATGCTTTCAAGATGAAAGCGGTCATTATCACTTACAAGTGTCAAGACCATTTAGTTAAGGGTTACTCCTGAGCTACCTTCAAAACATGCAAAATCTATCAATAAATCTCACCAATAAATCATATCGGTATCGAACAAAAATAAATGCCAAAAATTGCCTCTTTTCATTTTTCAAGGATTTCTAACATTACAGTGAATGCCCTCAAAATATTGTCTGGTGGTAAAAAAATGGTGAAAAATTTTAAGCGAAATTTCATGTTAATTTTAGTGTTTTTGTGTCTGTTTCTCTTCTGGGTTTTTGCCACAGCTTTGACAAAGGCTGGAGACGGCTTTTTACAAAATCTGCCGACTTTTTTCAAAAGCTATAGTACATTTGTCCTTTTGATAAAATGAAGAGAATCAATAATCTCTTTCCTGCCTCCAAGAAAACATGAAGATAAATGAAGAAATGATCCACAATGCTTATGTCAAATTAGCCTGAAAATGACAGAACAAATTGGGCGCCTTCAAACAATTCCCATTAAAGGACCACACATTCTCATCACAAGTATTAAGTATGGTGGTGAATCAAGCTCAAATTGACGCGTGTTAGTACTCACTACAGTACAACGCAGGATAATTTTAACAAAAATGAAACTTTATTATGAATTAAACAGTTTACTAATTTAACTATGAAAAAAATCTTAACATTCTGTATAATGCCACACCACTACAATGCAGGATTTTAAAAAGGCCGTCCAAAATAGGTTTCCCAATTTCTCAGGGCGTCCATGACCAATATGTTTCCTCCTTTCTAAACAACCGCTTTATCCTGAACAGGCCAATACGCTTCCAGGGCTGCTGCTGACAAGTTAGAAGAGACAACCATTCTTATTTGCTTACTTTACTTGGGTATCTAAATGCTGAACTAGGCGTCCCAACTAGCGTGTGTACATTTGGGTCGGTGTGTCCGTTTGGACACCCTGCATACCCTATAGATGAAGGCGAGATGATACTTTAAAATAAACCTAACAAACCTGAAGCCTAAGGGAGCTGCCATACAAATCAAGGCCCTTCACCTCAAGGGTGTAGGCTTCACCGAATGTCTGGGCTGGGAAAACAAAGCATTTTGGTGACTGCCGTGGATGAGAAAAATTGTGATGGCCCGGAGCAGCTAAAATTACCACACCCCAGTCTTCATATACCATAGCTTAGGCTGTATTTTTACACATTATCTGTGCAGGCATATTTTTGAGTAAACGTTACATTCTACTTATTGCTTCAACTGCACACATATATTCAGTCACTCTGGTCCCTGCGGAGGAAACCGGTGTTGAAGATTTAGCGGAACATGCAACTCAGCACAAAGACAACTGATGATTTTCAATTCAAGTAAACATGCACCCAATAACCGTGGAGAAGGCAGTCATAGCTGAACACAGTTCTCATGACACCAACATTTATAGCATACAACATACAGTTATATTCTATTATTGGTCACATAAAGCCCGTCCAGTGGTTACTTAGGTTACTGAGTGCATTTCATTATTAACATATTCACATGTAGTCCACAGTCATTGAGTTATTTTATGTAGTGACATTGAAAAAGCCTGCAGCAACTTTTGCGCAGGTTAGGCCAAAAAGCATAGTTGGGTCTGGTCTGTACGCCGACTAATTTTCAAACCTATGCCTGCATCAATTTCAGCAAAGGTCTTAGGACTTTTTCTCAAAAGCCGCAAAGAAACACATGTCAACAACATTTTAAAGCCAGCTAATCATCTCTCGTTTGTCAGACAAATGACCCACTGCTTCCCCGCCAAGGGTGTCGCACCGTCAATCACAGATCCACATAAATATTGTAATACAAGTGCTTAGACATGTGATGATAATGTAAATGTTAATGAATTTGAATAAAAATTTATTATTCATAAAAATTTGCACTGGAGGTAATACCGAGTTAAATGCATTTCAGATTGAATTTAGAATTGTCTTCATACATGACAGAGCAGTGTTCTGACCCTACATGTTATGTTTGAAATCTTGAGCCAAGTTTGAAAATAACCAGTTCTGCCTGTTTTAAATGACAAATGATTGCTCTGTAGTACTTCTTTCACACAAAAATAAATGTCAAAATGGTCTTTTTTCAGCCTCTCAAACGCAAAATGTTTTATGACAGAATGAGCTGAAATCGACTGTAATTTTAAATGTAAGTTGTTTCAAGGGAAAAATTAGATAAAATAAAATTCCACTTGTCCATCATATTGTGTGCCAAACTGGTTAAGAATTGCCATAGTGTCGCAAGAGTCCGTGGTACTTACATTTTGACAGAAAATGGTAGCGACATGCACAGCGAGTGAAAATAATGAATGCTATGGTCATTCCAGTGAATTCGCAGAAAGGAAGGACGCAAAAAACACGACAAGAAAATTGTGCTATGTTTGTATTTCGCTGAGGGCTAACTCTGTGGTAAATGTTGACGGTACAGCTTCTCATTTATTTGCATAACGTACCAAAGAAAACCACATCTTGAAAGCATAGCTTCTTCCGACAATTTCACCTCCGACTGCTTACCTGTAGGTGATGACGCCAACGTGACTGTCGGTAATAATAGATTCTTGGTGCTACAGCTGGCAGTGACATTGTTCTGTGCAGTTACCTTATCAACTAAAACAATTTACATCACTGGCATAGCGGGTGTAATTGGTTCGGCCATTTTACTAAACAGCACAAAATCTTCCACCAAAGCTTCGACTACCTTGCTGTATCCACCACAAATATAAAACCCCTTCACTTCATAAGACAACTTTCAAAACTTTGCACTACTTCCCACCAGCAGTTCGATTATCGTGCTTGTGTTGAAATTCAGCACACACAAACTGATGTCTTGAAGAAGAATAACTTGTGATGCCAATGTAAAGGCATTAATTAGCACTTCCTCTCAAGTTTCTCCATAAATGTAACATCATAGGGATCTGGTTCCCAACCTACTGTGTACTATTCCATAATCCAACATGAAAGAAAATTCTTTGAAACCCACTCCAGGAAAATCTCGCAATACCAAACAGACACCCACTAGCTTCGCTCATTCTGTACTGTATGACACATGCTATAATACTCTAAATCAATAGATTGATCAGGTGTATCCTTTAAAAGTACTAAGTTTCACAGCTTCATTCACTTAAATTTTGGTCATGGCCAAACACTATAGTAGATCCACACATTGAACTTTGGTGAGAGACGCAGCGACTACTGGCAATCCACACAATCTGATTCAGCGCGAAAAACGATGAATTCGTCTCCCACAACAATATGAGGCGAGTAGATGAATCATGCTATCAACCGGCAAGCAACGACGACACAGTCTGCACAGGCCCACTAATGAAATGCTAACGACAATCGAATCTGCTCCTGTCTTAGTATGGATTACAAAGTGACTTCAATTCACCAGCACCAATCAAACAAATGAGTTATTAATCACTCATCAATCAGTTACAAGGTGTGCATTATACTTGTGTGTGCATCAGTAATATCAGAGTTATCAGGTGACTCCACCAAGACCCTTCTAGCAGGCACCTCAGAATCGAACTGACTTGAAATCAATACAACAATCCTGTTTTAAATTATACAGGGAACTGGGAAGCGTGCATTTTATTAGTTAGCTGAGTGTGCCTACAAGAACAAGAGAAACCTGAGTTTAAATCATTTTCAGTCAAAAACCTAAAATTTAGTGTTTTCACCAATCTGTTCAATGAAAACACAAGAATCTTGGAGACGTTTCAAAAGACAACACAGGGCAGCCACAGTTGACAAATTCAGCTTAACAATCTCAATTATTCTTTGGTAATTGCGCATGTCAGTGCAGCCGGGAGTCCTGCTACGGTATTCTATATGTGTTTTAATCATAGTTCTTAGTTATGTTCGTATTTGCCACCCACTTTTGAAGCCCAATATCTCTGAAACAGAAGTTCAACAACTTCATATATAGTCCTGAATAGCATTTGGATATCATTTTACTGCCCATAATGCACCGGAAGAAAAGTTGTACATGAAAATTTCAAAACACTGCTTTTCCCACAATTTCAAAGCTTCACTAATGAACATTATTACATAATGACAATCTTCATCAACATTCACCTGCTGATTACCGTACATAAAAGATCACAGACACAAATCAAGTAATATACATCAAAGATCACCAATTTAAGTGCAAAGTCAAATTTTGAGCTAGGACTCTCAAATTTCAAATAGGACAGATGTTAAGACTAAAAATGTGATTCCAAAGTTCGGATTTATTCAGAGACCTTGTGGGATCAATAGCTACAAGTTTCTTTTATATTTTACAACTTTTTATTGAATTTGTATACTATTATGTCTAAATTTTTCATTCTCAGTAGCACACCTCAGTCACTTTTGTAGATTCATGATTTAAAATGCACTGGAAGCGGCAAACTGACATAAAGGTCATTAACTGGAACTAAGTTTCCAAATACAACTGTCCTAAGGTTTAAGCCAGGTCATATGTAACTGGGTGCAAATTTTAATTTTAAGCTAATTTTTCAAATTACGGTACATTTTCGAACTGATCCGGTGAGTTTTGTAGGCCATAGCACAATGTGCGCAAACACAAATTTTAAAAGGAGACCAAACTCTATGACCCTCAACAACCTTCAAAAGTTTTGAGGAAAATTTGAAAACTTCTTTCAAAGTCTGCTATGCAGGAAAGCGTGACCTACGCGAATTACAAGGCAACTGTAGAGAAAGACCACTCACCAATAACCATAATACCCAATCTGTGACATAAGTGCAGTCCAAACACAGACACAGTTACTCCTGGAACGAATTCTCACAAGGTTTGAGAACTGTATGGATGCTAAACACGTGCAACTTACCCCACTTGTGACAACTTACTCCACCTTATCGAGGTTGGGTAACTTGTTCTAGGGTAACTTGCGCCACTTCTAATTCCTATGTGGCCACAAACCTGGGTCAAGGCAGAAGTATTTATCAGCTGTGGTTACATTCAGACCGGTTTTCTCTTGCGCGGCGCGTATTCGCATAAGGTGTTCAATGTCATGCCAGTTATCGCCAGAGGTCACTGCTATCATCAATAATCAAAGGGCAGTGTCCTCGCTTATTGTTGCTTGAATAATCACCAATCGAATTATTAAGTTTTTTGTCGATAAGCACACGTAAATTTTCCCAAATTGTCCCATTTAAAAAATCTTAGCGTACACGGGATGCATCAAAGGTACTTCCCAATTATTCGATGACGACACCTACTGTTTACTTTGATGCTGTTAACAACCGAAGCTGGTATGAATGATTCGCAGTTTATGCTGACGTTCCGGTCATACCAGAGTTAAGTTAGTACGAAAGGGCCTTAAGACAGAAATTTGGTCTAAAACTCCCACTATACAATTGGTGACAAAATGTTTAGCCAAGTAATTATGAAAGTGTCACAACCGAACTAAATCAAAGAAATTATTTCACTACCTGGAAGTTTGGACTTTTGCGCAAATGAGATTTAGTTATTTTCCAGAGATAAATGTGTAGATCATAAGATCAAATCTTTCACTTTAATCTTGTGTCATTTTTCATGAAACAGGACCCTCAAAGTTACTTCAGACTTCAACAGAATTTTGGTCATACACTTCACAGTTGCTGAAAACGGACTAATTAACCAAGTAACTATGAGTGCATCAGAGTCCAGGTATAATAACAGAAATTACCACAGTAACTAGTTGTATATTCTCAGAGACTGCACTTTTACTGAAATGACATTTAATTGTTTTACAGAAATAGTCGAGTCAAGGGCAAGATCAAATCTCTGACAAAAGTCTTAAGTCACTTTTCGCGAAACAAATCCCTGGATTCAAGCAGCATCAGAGTAACCATGACAGTTCACTACACCTTTGTAGATGACAACAGGCACACATTAGCCAACGAACATTGCCAATAGATCTAAGACGACAGGAAAAAGAGCCTTCAATTAATAATGTCGACCGAGTCACGGTAATTTGCTAAAGGATATTGGAAAACGAATTAGGAAATGTAAGTGGGGTTTTGAAATGCTTAAAAGTTGTTAAGCGGGCAAATTTCTAATATGTCCTGTCTAGGAATGATGTGTCTAGGAATGATATCCAGTAGGTAGTCACTACTGCTTGATAACTATTGAATAATAAATTGCACAAGGCCATTAACATTTCTTGGTGGTGACAATTGAGGGAGAGGTCAACATGACAAGCAAGTTGAGATACTGAGAACATCAACAATTTCTTTCCATTATAAGAAGAGTTCACCAATTTGGAACACAATGCAACACACGATTCAAACTTTATTTTTTTCATTCTTTTATAAAAGATAATTAGCACAAAATAAAGGTTTTATTAATCTTAACTTCAAGGATACCATCGACAAAAATTTTGAAAAACTGAGTGCATTCATCATAATGAGCTTTTGAAAAATGGAAGAAAAACACCTTTAACATTTTTTTCTGAAATTGGTAAGATTTTACAGGTACATAATTATGAATAACAGTTATAACAAATAGCGTTAATTTAATTTTTCAAATAATCATTTCATGAATCAGTCTGCTGTAATTGCAATAGCATATACACGCATGATATTGAAATTACCAAAAGTCAATGAAATCACGAGTTACAATCATATAGAAACAGGAATCAGTACAAGCTGGTTCTTTCGCACCCACGAACTCAGCAGTACATGCCTACCGGATCCGAAGCGGGATTGTTATGTAGCATAGCATCTTCAACTTTGAACACCATACTGCACAAAAGAGAAATTTTATTTCACTAATAAATAAATCTTATCCCAAAAATACAGTAAGAATTGTATTCTATATTTTACACCTTCTATACCGCAAAAAACACAGGGCGAAATTCTGAGCATTTTTTGCAAACATTACACGCGTTTGGAAAATGTAACCATGACAAAGTAGTCAATTATTTTTGTTCAAATTTCAAGACACTTTACTACAGGTAATCCAGGGCATGAATCGCCAGCATCTTCCTCATTAGTCAGTGTAGAACATGAAATTACAGCAAGATGCAGATGTTTATAATAGGATTTTCGATCTTTGGACAAAAAGGAATAATCACCTATGGTGGGAAGGCCAAGAGAATATTAGAGCTCATTTGATCTGATAGGATTAAAGATATTTAATTGCATGCCGGCTGCCGTAAATTCCCATAGGTGAAGGCTATCAAAGATGTAATGGTTGGTGTTATGAAAAGATTTGAATTTGAGCAAAAAAGGATTTATTCTTTTAAGTTTAAAATGGTAACTCAACTATAAATTGAGTCAAATGAGAAAATGTTCACAGCTAACCAACGCCATGAGGAATTATTAATTAGCTACAGTAAACACTCTGGTTAATGCCCCAGGCAGTGAGCTAGCTTGGAAACAAGGTGTCCGAGCATCAACCCAAAGATGAATGCTTAAATCGGAAATTTCAAGAATTGGGGGGTGAATATTTACTCCAATAAGAGCGATAAACCCAAGCAAGACAATCGCCCTGGCCACCTATTCAAAGTTGAAGTCCATATAGCCAGTCGCAAGGATTGTTGCCAAAGTTCAAAGTTCTAAGTGTGCTCTCTAGACGACAACTGTATAAGTTGAAAAAATACCCACTGCTTTTCTAAGACTGACCTGCCATATACCATGAAAGTCGTTGAAGACACAAATTTAGATAAATCGAAGAACAAACTCCCTCCGTTAGTCAAAATTTTGCAACTATGATTGTTCCAGTCATGCTATGTGGGAATGATGCAGTTCAAATTTCACAAGAAGAAATCTTATGACTTTCGTGAACCTGCCATGAATGTCACTAGAGTCATAAAGCTGTCACAGGCAAACAAATCTGGGATTTGGATCTATAACTTCTAAAAAAGGCAAATTCTTTAAAAAAAACTGTTGTACCATACAACAGGCCTTTATCCAGGATTTCAAAAATAGGGTGTCCAAAATGGGGTTCCCAATATTCCAAGGCATCCATGATTCCGACGCATAACCCCCCCACCCCCAGCAATCCCCCCNGCAACATTGTATATATTTTGCATATACATTGTATATGTCTTCCTGCTTTGAAAAAACAGCCCCCACTGTGACCCTTCAGAGGCTTCCTAGTATTCATTACAATGTGTGTGTCCAAACTTGAAAGGTTCCTATTGATAGTGGGTGTCCAAATAATACATTGGGCGACCTTACAAGGGCGTCCATATTAGTGCTAGGGAGTCCATTTGGACGCCCAGGACTTACGCTGCATAAAGGCCTGCCGTACAATGAAAGTTGGAGGATGAGTATAGTCCCTTGTGTCTCTTTCAACTACGCAGCCATTTTTAAGGCACAATAAAAGATGCTAACAGAATACAATGACCCTGACATGACAGCAAACTACAAGTGTGACTTGAAATTGGTCTGGTTTCCGCATTGAAAGCACACCATTCTGTTTTGAAAATGAATTCACTCTGGTGGGTGTTAGCCTGAGGAGTGGGCGCTTAACTGAAAATTCTCAAAAGAGGCAATGACAAAATCCTGCATATGATACCTGCCCTCAGTTTTACATCTGTTTTTTATTGTGTATTAACACAATTAGTTACACCAAATGAGGTTTAGCCTACAAATTACCAGAAAGCATTATTAAGTAATTAATATCTGAGTGTACTGTACCCACTAACGTACAGCTGGTTAGAAGCCTTACAAAGAATTGTACACATGCAGTTGAAAAAGCATACAGTATATCTGTACATTCACCAGCATGACTGACATTAGAAAAATTGTTACCTATGTCAATATCAGTATAGCACAAAGGTCTAAATAATTACTTCTTGTATCAATGGTTGTTACACTTCATAGGTGTGCAAATAAAGAAATTAAATCCATTAGCAAATAATTGGTTTATCACACCAAGCATTTTTTATTTCAAGTTTCGACAATATTACAGTGCTGAAGTGAGAAGAATAAGGGACGTCATTCATTAACGGAGTTTAAACACCTTGACCTTGATGTCCCATGGTCAGCATTATCATTTTCAGAATAAGTTTATATTTCGTAAAACAAACATCCAATTAAAAACAAGCCGTCAAAGTTTTCAAAGATTCATACATGACATAATCTTACATGGATGTCAACCAACTGGTTAGGTGTACACCTCACTCATGCTTCATTTAACAAACGGCCACCAGATGGAGTATGTATTGGGTTGTTTTAGATTTGACACCAGAAGCGTGTTCAATAGAGTGAGCGCCCGCGAGCGATTTGAGCGCCCTCGTTCTGAACAGCTGTGTTTACGTTAGCGCTCGCGAGCGTTCGCAAATGACCTAGAGAGCATGTTCGCTTAGATTTCCAAGATGGCGTCCTGCGATCACATCTGCAACATATGAGCCCATTATGGTTCTGCAACACGAAAACTAACCTCAAAAGTTGACCGACTCATCCGAAAGTGCGACTTAAATTGCGAGTCGCTGCAGCGAGGAACAGTTTCCTCGAAGTAATTTTCAATTCTTGTCATTCCAAGGCCTTCACGGTTGTTGTCTTGGGCTGCTGATATTAATATTGGCATAGATTCATAATAGTCCTCGCTCAGTACGCCATAGGAAGGATGTTAAGCTCATTGGCTAAGACGTTCAACACAATCTGCTTCAGAGTCGCCATACTGGATCACTGTGACACAGTGAGCGCTCACAGCTGTTCAGGAGCTGTTCTTTATATTCGCGAGTACACGCTAGCGGGCGCTCACTCTGTTGAACACGCGTCAGATAGAGGAGCTATTGGTTGTTAGATGGCAACCAAGTAACTCACTGTCATTCTCTCTGACTGCTTTACACTGCCCCACCTGGTGGCCAAGTGAAGAGGCGATCAAATGGAGTTGATTGGTTGCCATCCAACAACCAGCAGCTGCCCCAAATGTTGGTGGAATGATAAAACCAAACCATCAGAGTGGCTTGGTTGGTTGCCAAGTAAATCTAATAACATCCGTGAGATACCCCGCAAAACATTATATTCTTTGTTATTGTGGCATCACCGATATGCTCTCAATAGACGCACCTAAATAAATATGAATGTACAGATATTGGTACGAATGAACAGCGCTATTTTTTTGTCATAACGATAACTCTGATGTCAGTGTTTAGTGGGAAAGGTAAGCAAAGTTTTGGCGAAGCCTCAGTAGAGTAAAGTTGCCCTAATGGGAAAGCACCTTTAGAAATGAATGACAATGCCTTCATATACTCAGACTAAGCTTGTCAAGTTTTATGCTTGGTTGTTTTCTCTGCTGATTGGATAAATATGCATTTTCAAAGTACACTGCAGTCCCTTAATTACAAGGTCAGTGAACGATGGATAGTTTGAGAAAAAAAGATTAGTTCGATTAATACGTTGACCTTAACATCCCATGTCAAATTTGAATATTCAGGTTGAAACCAGGGAATCCAGATCACAAAAATAGCTCCTAAAATAACCACTGGTGGCACCGTTTTTCAATTTTCGTCCTGTTCCCAGTTGAAATTTTGCTTTCATAAATGCTTGTGTAAGATGAAAAGCAAGAAAAGAAGTTACAAATACATTCTATTCTGAATGCTTTAACCCACTTGAACTTACTGACACAATGTCGCTAATTTTTGTAAATTTTTATTCCAGTATTAGACTCAAATTTGATCTGTTTTCTCAACTGGATGTTTCAAAATTTTCATGCTTTTAATTTTCATTATCTTCAGATATGAGTTCTACGTGAATATCGAGTTCCATTGCATTGACCGAAATGGACGGGGAACCCTAAAACTAGCAGCTTCATACGTCGCCCTTCATCATTGACGACTTAACTCTCAGAGCTAAAACCTCATGGTATTTTATAATGAACGTGCACGGACAATTATCCCGATCATGTCAACAGTTCTATTTTACCATAAAGCTATGTGCTCTTTGCTACCAAGAATGCAAAACCGATTCTTGCTTTAACATCGCGGTTTTGGATACGATTGACAACATGGCGTGGCCACATCACACTGTATTTTCTAAATGCGGAAGGTAGGTCAGCTTGTTTGGGTTACAAATGCATGATTACAGTTCATTCTCCATTAAACCTTGTAATGCCACAGCTTAACACAATATGACTGTGCTTAACTCAACTATCACGTAAGGCACAAATTGTTTGTCTGATTTCTCAAATTCCTACTTAAAATTGACCTCATATTTTGTCTAGTTCAATTGACAGAGTCGTCACGGTGGACTAAGAATATTTTCATGAACAGTATACAACGCAGAAACATTAAACATAAATGTATTTTCTTTCTAAATGACTCCATATTCATCTGTTTGAACTACGAAAGGTAATAATTTTTCGAAATTAAGTCAGTGACCTTTCTTTCGACAAATGAAAACCCGATGAGCAGTGGCATTCTACTATTTATTGCATAAGCATAGTTTCCAAGAAAAGTTGTCTGCCCTGCACTGTAATTGTCATGTAAGTTTTTTGCAGATAATTATCGCAGTTCTGAAAATGTTCTAAGCCCTATCCAAAATACGACGCTGATTGAAAATCTCAGAGATATTGCTTCATTCCATACAACAAGCAATTTGCATTTCTGAGTTTGAGAATTGCTCGAAAGTCAGGTCTACCTTTTTCCATTTTCAATTTCTAATTGAAATATGTGAACGCGTACAAACTTTCAAAATACAGGACAAATATCTCAACACAACAGTTGTTATGTTAGACCATGGTAATTATAACGAGGGCATCAGAAAATGGGTTGAGCGAATGAAAAAATAAATTTTAGATTTCAGTCACTGATACCATATATGCAAAGAGCTCCATGGCCATTCGTCTAAGATCATCATGGATTCTGGTTTACCGACTCGTCAAAACTACACGAATGCATGCTTAAACATTTCCTAATGAAAAATGTAAACATTAATGTCAATTGTCAGATTGACATAAGATACATGGTGATTTTCAAAGGTATATGTGATCCAGTATTGAATGGGGAATTCATCACGATACAACAGCTAATGACACCTTTTGACTATATCAGGAAACACTTTTTGTTCTGAGTTTCCCCAGTTGTCAGCTACTCTGCATCACCCCCAACTTCTGGTACAAATGTACTCAGAAGCTCGGGAAGAATGGTGGCTCAAGGATAAATCAGTTACACCGTTATCTAGTGGCCACACATTCACAATCTTACCTGTGTGGTTTCCACATTTTGCAACAAATCAAGTGCCTAAACAACTGACTTCGTATCTGGGGTACTTTTAGCTAAAATTCAGACTGATAATGAGCTTAAAAGCCCAAGTGAATTTCCATTTCTTTTACTGGTAACTGAACAAGTAATCCTCTGTGCTATACGTGCTTAACTTTTGGATTTCTGTCAGGAAAAGTGCTCATTCTGGCAAAAGCATTGGCACCTCCTAGACTCACTGAGCACAACTACAGGTTACATTGTTCCAAACAAAGGTTTTCATCTTCCGTACCTAAATGAGGCAACCTACTTGGAAAAGGAGGCAAATGTCACCGACAGTTTCCAACTCCAACAGCAAGTTTTGCAAGATCATGCAGGTCTTCGCAACATCACGCAGATCTTTACAAGATCACGCACATCTTCTCAACATCATGTGAGTGAAAGGCAAGTGTCCACGAGTACCTGGGGCATGTTTAATGCGGACTCTAGCAAAATATTTGCCACTGAAGAGAATGGTGACAAGGCTGGAATACTGAATTATGGGAGAAAAAATTTACTGTTTCCATTCAAACCACTTAGACGTCTCACAGCATCTCTTGAAGTTCCAGAGTTACGAAGTAACGTTCCATAAGGTCAGTTGCAAATTTGGCAGGACTACGCAAGTCTTAGCAATACATCGACATGCATTATTAACAAAACCCACGATATCATAAACTTTCACTTGCTGGTATCTTGCTAGGTTACAGAATGACCCTAGATAATTTAGCACCCTATCTTCACCGGGCAAGACAAAATAATAGGGACAACTCTTACCTTCCTATTCTCCTCTTCCTCCGCAGCACGCAACAGCTGTACTTCCAGTGCTTTCCAATCCATCTTGGGTAGCGCAGTTTCCACATTGTACACGTCAAACTGATCCAAGCTCTCTAGTTTGGCACTTTCAAATTTAGAAGCCATGTCTTGAGCGGCACTGCTAAGTTCCGTGCCTAGTCTTGTGGTTTTTTTCACACCATGTGAGCAATCTGAATCAAAATCTATTAAATCACCACAAGCAGATTTGTTAGCACTGGCTTCTTTTGCCCATGCTTGCTTCACTGTGTTTGGTCTACTGTCAGTGGTATTGACTCCAGTGATTGGTTTATCCATGTCACATGGTGTGACTGATGCCGACTGTCTTGACGATGCTGAACCACTGCTTTCACTACTTGGACTTGCGTCCTTGCCCTTATGAAGGTCAAAGGGCAGGGCATCAGGGGTCACTTTCTTCAACTCGGCAAATTCTTGCGCCAAGCTGAGGAAGTTCATTTTGCGAACACGCTTTGCAAACTCTTCTTCGGTTTCGTCTGCACTTGGTGACAGGTGACGCGGTGAACTATCTACGTCCACGACCTGTTTGTTATGGATGTGATCATGAATCAAATTATCTCTCACTGGTTCAGACACCTCAGAGTAATCAGATTCGCACTCTGAGTCTGGTGCCTTTTTATTGACCAATGCCAACAGCGGGACATTTGGCATTTTACTGTTACTGTGTCCGACTGTGTCGTCAGTGTCTTTGTCTTCATCATAACCTTCACTGAATTCAACAGATGTCGCCAATAGGGGCATGTCTTCACCCCAGGCCTCCCGTGAACTCAATAAACTATCTGCAGTCGTTGAGCTAGACATTTTCTCGTCAATACCCGAGTCTAATCGTTGAAGCATGTCCAAGTCATGCTGTGACTGACGTCGTTTGTAGGCTCTCCACGCTCGCTGAATTCTGGAGAATCAAAGAACAATGAAAACATCATTAATGGTCAACAAATATATGTTCGTGAAAACAATTTCGCCTTCTCCATCTCAGGACTCACAGCTTGTACCAACGTATTCTTGACAGAATCTGGCAGCTAAAGAGAGATCAGACGTCAGTGGCTTATTTCCCTGACACTAAAAGCATTGCTTTAAGGCATGTAAATTGCAGGCAAATATATAAATCCATATTTATCAAGTTTCCATTAGTAATTTATCCACCGAATCTATCTGAGAAGAAATCTCTCAAAGACGCATTCGGCTGCATTTCTAATCATCACAGACTGCTCAGAAACAGGGATCTTCCAGCGAGCGTTTGTGCAATTCTTGGATGAACTAAATCATAAGGGATTAGTTGATGCAAGATGTGGCTGGTGCAAAGAGATACCACTTTGTGCAATTTAATGCGAGTGTCTTTGATCACAGATATCCATACTTACGTTACGACATCGCTATAGTAGTGCCTCACTTTGTTCTTTCGCGTCGTCTCGTTGTCGTCAAGAAGAATTTCCAGATTACGACTGAAATAACGAGATTGAAGCAAAAATGAGAGGAACCTAAATAATAACTTATGACCTAGAACAAACAATCATCAAGGCTGCTAACGCCATTATGTTTATAATGACGACATTTCTGTTCTCCATTGCATAGTGAAAATAAATTTCAAAAACATTTGGTAGCAGAAAAAGCCTACTTGCATGTTGAAGTCTTTGATGATGTTTATTGTCGGCAACGAAAACAAACAGAAATTATGCAATCTGCCTTAAATGCATTTTGATGAATTAAGAGGTTTTGAACAGATGTACGTATCTCAGAATTTGACACCAAAGTTCTGATATTTTTGACTTCTTGATAATCGAAAGAAGAATCCACCAAATGCGTTACTGAAGACCGAGTCTGCCAACAACTTGATTGATAATCATTTTCCACAGGATATGTTCAAGTCTATATTCTTCATGACAAACCCTGACCTTTTTCAGTTTCTGATACTTGAAACTGCAGGCGACTTCGTGCTTAGGCTACTTAATGTCAACACTCTGGAAACACTGTCTCAAGATTTTTGATTTCCCTCAAATATGTGATATGAGCCATCAAGTCTTCATATTTGAAGGCCGAAACCACCGTTGACGGAAAAAATTAGGATACGATTCCCTCGGTCATAGACTATAATAAAACAAATGACCAAATTTTATTACAATCGACCACTGCTCTAAAGAAAAATTAATGTTCAAAACTGCTAAAAGCTTCCAACTTTGAAAGACCTGAAATGGCCGATAATTAGATTTGCCAGAGGTCGGGTATCAATATTTGGAGATATAATATGACTAAATTTTCGGTCCTCTTCTGACATTTTTGTAGCGAACTGATTGATAAGCTGTTTCAAATGATTTCCATTTCCTGCACTTTAGGTTGTTACAAAAATAATAAGTGTATGATTACTATGCTCATACCAGTTTACAGCAATATGAAAATAAAACGAAAATTTACAACTTCATTAAATGTATATTTTTTAATTACTCTATTTTTGTATAGGAAATACTACATGTAGACGGAACTTCAGAATGAGGCAGACTGACCGCAACCTAAACGAGAGTTATGGCTTTGCACAAGGTTTGTTTCACACCATATTAATTGGAAAATAAAGCATGGAAATAAATGGCACACTTTCAGTTTTCAAGGTAAATTAGTGATTGTGCATTTCATTTTGATATTGAGCCAACAGCACAGTATGAGTACCAGAGATTGGTGCGCAATGCTAGACTCATTATGTAATTAAAATTAATGAAAATCCTCCCAATTAAGCTGCATATTTGAGACAAATTATACATTTAAAGAAACATTCAAGTTAGCAATGAAAATTAAAGGTGAATATCGCATTTTGAAAAAAAAAACTCAGGTCATCAACTTCAGCAAAAGTCTTGAAGTTCTTACATTTACCACAACCAGATAGGTTGCCCTAAATCAATGCCGGAGTTAAAAACACCTACTATCTTCACAAGCATATTCACTCTTCCACTGCAACGTCATCGTGTTCTTATACGTTGTTTGAATTGACAATGGTTACAAGAAATCACCTGGACTTCCCCACTCACGTTTACGCTGCCTTGGCGACTGAAACTAACCAACCATCACAAGAAAACTTATTGGGCGTGGTCTAAAAAAATAACGACTCGTCAGTTGTTCTCAGAACTTGAATTCATTTCTAAAATATGCAAGGAACGATTTGATAACAACGAGTGACCTAAAATCAAAAGATAGGTTTTGACAGAAGCCGCAGAATTTTTACCACATGTACTGTTACCATAATGTTGTGTTGACTGATCTTCCAATACTCTCCCGCACCAAGCAGGACTAGTTTATTAATAACCGATGCACTAGATAGAACTTTTCTCTCAGCAAATTGACTTTGAGTTACTGCTTCCCCACAGACAATTTGAAGAACCAAGACCGCAAGGAATAAAAAATGATACTCCCAGGAATTGATCGTAGTATCATCCATCTAATATCCAGACATAATCTAATACAAATCGGACACAATTAATCTTCAGTTGACTGAGACCCGGCATAATAGCCTTGAATTGGATCATTTAGTTGCCGTCTAAGCAACACATATTTGAGCAATATAACGGTTAACCCAGAGGCACAGCAGGACACCCAATATCTATATGACCACATCCAATTGCCACATCCCAAATTAAATGTTCCTCCTTTGTGAACGTAAAGTTCCATCACACACAGGCTTATCCCAGAACAGCTTACTCCTGGAACAAGTCGTCGCTAGGCTTGAGTGTTGTCTGGATGCTATTTAAACTAGCGCAACTTACCCCACTAGTGACAATTTATTCCACATTATAGAGGTGGGGTAACTTGTTCTAAGGCAATTTACGCCACTTGTAATTGCTGTGTGGCTGCAAAAGTGGGGTAGGGCAGAAGTAATTATCAGATGCGATTATATACAAACGGGTTTTCTTTTGTGCTCCACATTCGCATTAGGTGTTCATTGTCATGCACAACCTCCGCCTTACCCTAGTTAAACGTGTGTGTGTACGCTCGACTTAAAAGTGAGGTAAGTTGCACTAAAGCAAGTTGTCCTAGAGTAGGCTGTGTGTAGATGGGACTTAAGGACCGCATAGCACAAATGATGAAAGACTGTTAACACACTCCTGTAAGGAGCTGGACAACTGGAAAGTGTTTTAGACTATATCATGCAGCTTTTCAAAACCACACAACAGTATCGGCATTATTAAAAAGATGAAAAGTGGAACGATTCTGACGCGAAACGGTCATTAAGACGGCAGAGGTGTACAACTTTGGCCTGTTTCATGAAAGTGACTTTGACTTCAGACAGAAAATTGATCTAACGTACACACTTCACAAATGCTTATAAAAGGTTTAGCCAAGTAATTACGACTGCATCACAGACTACAAATACTTCTTAGTAATTGTACTAGTAACTAGCAGTTACTTGTATATTATCAGAGACTTTGCACTTTAGCTCATGTGAGATTTGATGTTTTTTTCTGAAATAATTGTGTGGAGCATGTGATCAAATTTCTGCTTTACGTCTTCTATCACTTTCATGAAATAGAGCCCTTACCAGTACACCCAGTAAAACACCCATAGTCTAGCCTTGTTATTCAAGTGTTGGCACAGGACTGACTAGTCCATAATTATATGCAAGTGTTTAAAACCATCTATGTATGTATACAGCACTTGATTGTACCGTTTATTCCAATAAAAAAGGCAGCGACCGCATGCCTTTGCTTTCCACCAGTGCTGGTCTCGGCCAGCACCAGGTCATCGGTTGCAGGTCCGAGAACGGCGAAATAATTTCTGCCAAAATTCATTTGCCACATTTTGTCAACAACTTCAATACAAACTGTCCCTATTTTAGTTTATCAAAGTTAAGGTCCGCTGTCAATTATTTATCCCTGTTTGCACGCTCGCAACAGCCGCACAGCCAGCATATTAAGCTGGGTTCCTGAATGTATCATACTTCTGATTTCGTGGTTAGTTCAAAATGGTGATGTGTTCTTCAGTTCCACATCATCATTGGCATGTTTATTCAAACTTTCTTCGACTAGGAAGTGTGTATTGGTTATGGGATAGGTACTGCGTGGTTCTGTATAACTTCTTCTAACCACTCAATAAGGGTTAAAAATGTGTGCTACTAGGACTTTATGCCTCCTCTTTGGTTAAAGATGGGTTTTCAGTTCTTTCATAGATACACTCCTTGACTCCCTGTTCAAACCTTGTCAAGGATCAGAACATTATCAAGGTCAGAGCTGTGACTAGATTCCTGACAATAGGTAAAAACAGCATAAATGTCACCCTAACAGGCACTGGCGAAAGGTAGCCATTTTACTTCAAGTAAGTTCAGTTTACAGCTCATTATTTTCTGCATAGTTCAGTCAGTACTTCAGCAAAAAATCAATATCATTTTGTGCTCCAAAATCAAAATCTTGTAAATTCCAGTTGGACAAATGAATGTACACAATAAACCTAGAGTGAAACTGCATGAAACTTGTTGCAAAAGATGCGACCACAAGAACACAGTTACTGAAGTGCGGGTACCCAATAGAAATCAACAAACCATCATACATGAAGACATAGTCCTCTAACACTATTAACCATCAAATCTGAATACAGTGCCTAAAGTCAGTTCTCTGTTTAAGTACCACAAGCTTGTTTAAGAACATGGGTGCCCTTGCCACTTTACACATATTCCACATTGTGAAGAGGACACAAGGTCCCCAATGCCATTAAGGATTGTCACATCTCACTCTCAGGTCATAGACTGAGGGCATGGGCACAGACAGGTACATCAGAGGATTTCTAACATGGATAGCCATCATATCCCAAGGGGTGGAGCTCCTCAAATCAGCACTGAATGAGAAGAGGTGCCCATAGGTATTGGAGGTCAGTCAGAGGACTTGGACCAACCATCCAATACAAGGACCCAAACAGTGTTGACATCCATGTACACATGAATTGATATTGTGTTTGAGGGTTTGTGTTCCCGACTATGTCAGGTGTGGCGCATGGGGGCCTCAGTGCATGTAACGACATGCGACGATAGGCTGCCAGGTAATACATAGTTGGTAATATCAAAACATCTCACAGTTTATTTAAACTGACAGATTAAAACTGTTAATTGTTCTGTCAATCATTTTCATTTTAGCAGTGCTATAAAGGTCAGAGACCTAACGACTGTAAACAGTTCAATTTCATACAGGAAGTAAGGCCTTAATTGGGCACCTTTAAAACTAAGCATTCAAGGCATCTAATGAGGTCATCCTTAACCGGTTCTACTCCTTCTAAACCGCCAGGTGAAAACAAAACACGTTTATTCTCCTTACCAGTGCATAAATGGTGAGACACCAATTTTTCTAAATTTTTCTAATTTATTTCAAATGATGCTTCGTGAAAGAGTTCACTGCCTGTTAGAACAAGGCAAGTATACCATATTAAGTCTAGAGGCAGGCAATAGGGGAGACTTTGTCGCAAGAGACTGTCACGCCGTTTCCAGGGATGTCGTAAAATAAAAAATAAACTAAAATTAAACTAAAAGGCGCCTTCACACTAATTTCTAGATGAGCCACGGATGAAATACACTTTTATATTTCCCATGTCCTAAACTAGCCAGTATTTCCTGCCCATGCCATGGGACACGAGCACAAAATCTTAAGTCCTGACCCACAAAAAACGGTGAAGTCATATTTAGAGGTAACAATACAACAGTGATTGGTTCTGATATCATGTTACAAAACAAACTAACTAGCATCAGGACATTCTTAACATAGCCATATGGACATATTGTTCTTAATGGCACCCAAAGACAGAGTTAAGATGAAGAAGAACTTGTGACCACAAACACCAGGATGCAAAAACCAACTCTTAAGCTACATTTCTCACTATTAAGCTGGTTAAAAACAAAAATTGAATTAGGCCTTACACTCTCATAAAGTCCGTCTGACAATATTCTTTACCATGACAGGATTCCATTTCCATCACCAACAAGAATATCATAACCTTCAGCGACTCACAGAGTCTGTTGGCATAAGCCAACAGTAAAACTGTGGATTTGAAACTGGCACAGCTGTGCCTTATGCTGCCACCTCATTTAGCAACAATTAGAGATGGATGGGAGTGGCAATGTTTTTAAACCCCAAAGCGCTTCAATAAGAATTCTACGTCCACAACTTAAACAGCGATGAAATACCTCTTCAAATTTTTTCATTCACTACTCAACAACAATTCGAGATTGGATGTGAGTGGTATTGCTTTCAATTCCCCCGAGCATTTCAGATGAGAATTCAACTCAACATCGACAGTTACACAGCAGCGGAATACTTCTTTAACACTTTTTCATTCACTACAAATTAGTATGCCAACCAACACAGTAGGCTTAAGCACTTGACCAGTTTCTGGTCTCATTTCACAAGTAAAACATTACTTCAGAACGTGGGGCTCAGTACACTTAACACCAAGCTTACAATTGACAACACAAGTCATTCAGCCACAATTATGCTATTGCCAGAAGCCCATATAGCACTCACCATTTGAACCAGGTGAAGATACAGCACAATCCTCAGTCAGGCCAATAATCACCCATGCACAGAGACCAGATAGTTTCAGTGCATGACTCACTCTCTCAATTCAACATAATCTATGCGGTCTGCCCCTAACTAACAGTTGTTCAGTGGAGATCACCAGAGCTCTTCAGTCAATAACCAGACATAATTACTAGCAATACTGCCATAGCTCAACAGGAGCAGATTTCTGCTTTGTTATGCACTTTTACAATCAATGTTTTGTCTGTAGCAGATTGCCTTGGTGTTTGCATAGTGGAGATTCCTCCAAGGAAGTGAGAGCTGAAGCAACCAGACAACTGCTCATCTGTTTTGAGGTCAAAGGTTATGTATGACATGTGGCTAAGTAAGAGGTGTCCAGATTATGAAAGCATGGACTCTAGTAAAAATGTGTTGAAAACGGAAACACCAATCAAAATGCTCAATAAAATCTGAAAATTTCATTGGATACAAATGTTACAGATGAAACCTCTAAAACATCTCAATAGTTTCTAAATTGTCATTCCATTTTTGTTTGATGAAAATTATAAAAGTTCTATTATTATAACCCACATGCAAAGCTGGAACATCTTAAAAACGATTCCTAAAACAGTTTTGGAGGTCAGTACATGAAGCACGTTATCTGGAAGATTCAAATGAATCTCGTCAGCCATTTTTCAGATATGATGTTCTAACTTCAGCCAGATTGGACAAATTTTCTAAGGTCCTACACAACCTCAGAATGGACCATTTTGTTGGAAGCTTCCAATAAGAAAGTCACCCTTGTTCAGAATTTACTTACAGTATTATTGTTTCATCAGAATTTGAAGCAATCGCATTTCAGTTTAGCGATCAGCTTAAAGCACTATAATAGGCAAGTGTATAACCAAGGGACACACTCCAAGAAAACTGACTTGGCTAAAAGATATCTTAAATTTCAACCAATCTTTAAGAGAAGAGTCCATTTCAAGAAAGAGATCTTCAGTTTTCCTAAAGTTTCGTCTTAATTTTGACTACATTACCAAGTGTGCAAGTTTCAAAGTTCGGAAGTTGAGAAAACTGAGTCTCGGGCTTAAGTCAAAGATGAACTTAAGTCAGTACCTTGGAAGAGGCCCTGGACTGTAACCTTTCAAAATAGGTGTGAACTCATTCCGTAGGTAATGTAGCAAAGTCTTGGTAATAGTAGTCACTTTCCCGTGTCTTGCGTTTTGAGAACCAGTTTTCTCCATTGAATAACAGACATCAAACTTGATCTCAAAATCTGACTATTGGCAAAATATGAGCCTTTCAGACAGTTTCAAACCCCTAAAGCGAGTTGTTTTAGAGCTGGGGGAATTTAATCTGAAAAAGATCCTTCTGCAGGGAAATTGCTATGAAACAGGAACCTTTCCGAGTGCACAACCTTCATAAGTACCCAAAGGTATACAACGCTTACATTACAACTGCCTTACAAACCTAGATTTAAATTAATCATTGGTTAATTTCCGTGTCGTTTATGCAACATCGCCTAAGCAACAAAGACTATAGACCAATAGGAAGATCAATTGCAAATTAGTTTAAATATTACCCTCGTTAAAGATATTGACTAAGGGCTCATGACAAGTTCAAGAAGCCATTGTGTTGTGATCTGAACATGCACAGATTGATTGGCAATTTGGATGGAAAGTCATGCTCAGGCCACAACCATCTATGCATTTGAATAAGTTTACCCTTTGTACCAAGACTAGACACCCAACGTTGTTTATTTGTGATGCATGTCAGTGACACTTTTATTGCCTTTAATACGCTTTTTGTTGTGCTGGGAAATAACACTGCATGATGCGGGCTATGTGAGCCCCCAAGGTACGTCAATAGTGCAAAGGTCACCTATTTGCAGAATTTTTTGTTTTCACATTTAGAAGTTGTCAACGAATTCAACTGCACTTTGTTTAGCACAGATGATGTTTAAATAGCATTGTCATTTAGTTCCTGTTATACATTAGCATAGTTAGGAGCATGCAAATACATCTTTTATGACAACCGGCAATCGAACCATACTGATTTTATGTCAAAGCATCCGTATTTGTTTACACCCCAAACTCAATAAATGCTGCAAAAGTCTTTTAATAAATGTTCGACAACAATTTCACACAATAACAATTATCAAAATTGTCCATTTTGACCTTTCCATAAATTATTTAACCTCAAGTTTCATTGAACAGCAGCACCAATACTACTGATGAAGAAGAAAAATTCACTGCCAAAATGCTCTTTTTTCATTTTTCATTGTCTTATAATATTATTGTAAATCACCAAATGTTTTCAAAAAAATGTCTCTTGGTTAATACGGTAACAGAACTTGAACATGAAAGCATTATTTCGGTGCAATGTTTCTTCTATATGAAAAATGAATAAATAAAATTTCACTTGTTCGCCATCTTGTGTCTTACATTGGTGACATTGTAGCATATTATCTATAAAATTCCAACAGAATAAAAGTCTCATTTTCTGCCATGTTGTACACTAAAAGAAATCCCCTTAATGGCAATACCAATAATTTCACACCACACTCTAATTTCATGACTGATGAATAATTCTTACACCACTCATTTAAAGCAGCGATAGACTGGCGTTCCGTCCAAGAAGCGGACTTTTGATTTCAGCCACTTACTGCAATAAAATTGGTCTCAACTTGTTTGTTACTCGTATAAGCAGTGAATTCTGGGTTTGCAAAGAAATGACAGTTTGTCATTCCCAAGAACCACGCGAGGTGCGCAAAACAACACGACACAACAAGTCACCTTGCAAAGCTTCGTCTTAAGCACTAACAAACAGCTAATTCTTTCAAAGTTCAGAATTCACCTTCAATTTAACGAACAAACAATTTGAGATGAATTTCACAACGGTTAGCAGTGTGAAGCAAAAGCTTTCTGCGATAGAGACACGTTTGTAGATGCTTTACAGATAATTTTCTCAAAATGGCCGCCATGTTCAGACTAAGTGGAGGAACTACTTACGTTTCCAAAAGCAGCTCCCCTTCCTCAACCTGCTGTAGAACCTTCTCACGTCTTGCTTCTTCTTCCTGTGGAAATTCACGGCTATAATTAACTTCACAATATGAGAAATGAGAAAGTTTCAAACCTTAGATTTCCAATTAAAGCCAAACGAATCAGTGGCGCTGTATATAGTTCTATCGATGCAAATACATGATTATACATCAGAATACCGTTTATAACAGAAACCTTTCAAATATTGCAGTTTATCGATTTATAAATAGATATGGGACGACTGCTCTTGGCACACACCAAATCCCATTCTAATTTATTACTACATAGTGTCCATGCTGAGAAATAGAAAAGCTGCCATTGGCTCTCTATCAAAGGAAGTTTGCCTTAAAAAGTGACTACTGCTAAAAATTCATATGAAAAGCTGTTACAAAACAGATGCAAATCCTGCCATTGGCTAATTGGAAAAATGCTCACAACAGGAAGGCGCTATTCTTGTTGAGCAAGTCTAAAAACAGAGGCAAATCAAACACAAGGACAAGTCCGATTACGATAAAACAGGATCACTTAGCTGACTAAAATGTGCACTTCTGAAGACAGAAATAAATAAATTTTTAATTTGAAAACCGCTTTTGAGACTGACTTATCCCAGGGATAACTCACTTTCTCAAACTGTTCGTATAATAGCTCTGTGTATAGTCTCCGACCCAAATATCCCCTGAAGTGACGCTGGATAGTAATGGCTGCCTTCTCTTTGGGTGAGCGATTTTCGACCTGTATAATGTTAAATCATCAATTCACCAGAGGGTACGTGAAGATAACATCAAACAAGAATAGAATTTTGCTCAAGCCGATAATGAAGATTAACAGAGACTGCAAAGTTAAATTGACATAAATCTCCCTTGAGCGGAACATGCCACAGAAAATAATAGGATAACGCTGATAATATTAGTGATTTAGAACAAAATCGGAGATAACATTCATTTCAAATTTGTGACAGAAAAGTCAATCATTTTAGTAGTACTATGAATGGAAAAAAGTGTTCAGTATACGATACCATGTGGCGAGCAAATGCAATTCCATTTTATCACAAATTTCATCACAAATGTAGGGTTTTTAAAATAGATTTTGTTTTCAGCATGGTTTACACGATGCAGCTGCCACTTTAAAGAATTCGTAATGTAATAGTGTTATAATATAATAGTAAAATAGGATAATAAAAGAAATCGAGTTTGTCATAACACATGGTACATTTAACAATTCACAAAATGTAAAGAAAGCAGAATGTAACTGATGTGTTGAAACTGCTACTGTCAGCAATTAAGAAGATATGGAGTATATGAACTTCACATGAACAAAAATGATATGCAGGTGAAATTAATTAAACAAACATACAAACAGAGATATTAAAACACTTTTCTATCTTTACATTTATTCCTATCAATACACGTCTACAAACTGTCCATTCAAAAATGACTCCTTATCAGGGTAATTGCACTTTCATGCTCTTTATCTCCTCTGTCTGTGAAACTACAAAGGCATAGGCTTGACAAATCTGTATGTTTCAACTACTGGGTAATCTAGGATTCATGTATCGATCAGAGCTGGGTATTATCAAGTAAACCAGTAAATAGCTGCCATTCTCAGTCTGATCCTGTCTGTCNTATTTTACGGAAAATTGGCATCTTTTGATTGGTATGCCTGTTATGAAAAGTATATAATCATTGACAAACTTTATTGTTTTATTTTTAGCTGTTACATAAGAGTAATATGCCAGAAAACAGTAATCACCGGTTTTGTCGGCCATTTTGTCGGCCATCTTGAAAAACCGACTTCCGCCACTCCGATTTCGGTAGATTTTTTTTCTGACACCAAGGGATGTTTGAAGATGCCATTCATGCAAAAAAACCTTCTGTTGCAATTTTTTCTAGGTTGGGCCCTCTGGAGCCCTAGAATGACTGGACTAGTAGTTGCTGTGTCAAGAATGAGAATATAATGGAGATGGGTAAATTTAGAGCCATCAACAGACAAAGCTGCACATGGTGTGTACAGTTGCCACATCATGCAAGTCCACACCTGGTGTGCAGTATGCCATTTTTCAAGTTGTGGGAGCTCATTAATTCTATTTCGTGTGTTTGCAATATCAGTAAGAAACAATATTACCCAATGAGTAAATATATATTTCACAATAAATAAAACGTTTTTGCTGTACTTCTACGTCTACATCTTGCCCTGCTATGAATCTTTATTTCAGAATCGTCACCGAATACACGATATTCCCCAAGTACAGACTGGGGGGGGGGGCATTTTGACAATAGATCCACCCGACACAGTTTTCACCAAAATTTTGGTCCAGGCTGAGAAGATTGTTTAGCTTACAGACCATTTTAAGAAGAAACAGGAGCCAACACCAGGAAAATATTTAGAACTCTTAATAATTCACCTCTGGCATGTTTGACTATCATTTTTGTAAACACAACAATTTTTGCTTTCATATGGTGTAAATTGAACATAGTTAAAGACTTGATTGGACATCCGGTTTTCTTAACCTTTGGTTAATTTGAACTGATCTATAGGTAACACCTTCAACAGAGCTTTCATGATCAAAGTGGAACTCTTGGCATTTATCTCTTAATTTTCTTCTGATGCAGCAATATCTAAATATAGACATGCAAAGGTATCATTTACTTCGGGGGAGGGAGGGGGGGATGGGAACCAACACCAGTGAGTATTATCTTACTAATTCTTACTTTCTTACTCAGTCTAATATCTGATCAGAGTTATCTCCACATGTGGTATTTTCATGTGAAAAAGCACGTACAATATAAGATTTAATGTATAAAAAGATGCTGAGACCTTGAAAAGTTTATTGAGGAACCATTATTGGCGGACTCGCGAAATGTCATCGATTTCTACATGTTATTTGGCAGTTGTCGGTGAGCTGACTGGGAGTGAAGCCAGTCTCCCAATCGCATGACTGATAAAAGCATTGTTTGCCAATGTTGTGTTACAACGTCTATGAGCAGAGGCGGATCTACAGGGGGGAGGGGTTCAAGTGGTTTAAACCCCCTTCGGGACAGGATCAAGAATAAAAATTGAAAAAAAATTTCGCCAGAAAAATGAAATCAGCTACTAAAAACCACAAAAAATCTTACACGGGAGGGGGAAACCCCCTCCCAACCTTCCTTCCCCTCGGTGCTACTTCGCTCGAATTCGCTCAAATCCTAAACCCCCCATTACTGAAATGTAGATGTGCCACTGATGAGAAACTGGGATCAACATTTCAGGCAATATAGTTTGCAACATTCATTCACATGATGTGAGACCCAATTTGTCAACTCACTGGCAGTTTTAAGAAATTGCAACTACATCAGCTTTCAGGAACAGTTTCAATCAGAATGAACATTAATGGTTAATGTTGAGTGAAATTCCACTCGTTACTTGGTCAACCATTAATGATAGTTCTTTCTGACTGCTTCATGGTAAACATTTTCCATCAACAGTGCAGACACCTTTTGGACAAGATCAAAATTATCTTGGGAAGAGATTTTTTGCCCGACTTGCCCTCAGCATCTGATGATCACTAGAGTTATAACAACATAAGTCACCAAAATACTAAAACCTACTACGTAAGACGAGATACCCCATATCTGTGGTAATCGTGAACACAAAGTGACAACAACTGTCATGTACTAAACAAAACAACAGGGCGTCTTTCGAAGCTCATGTAGGACCCTATAAAAATGGCCAAATTTGGCTGACTTAAAAACATCATAGCTCACAAATAGCTGATTGGATTCATATGAGACTTTTACTTTCAGACATTATGCTTCGCTGTTCTCAAAAATGCTGCGAGGAATTGTTGTTAAAATGCTCCACTTTTGCATGAAGGCCATTGAAACAATAGGACGATCTTCACAAATAATCTTAAGTTGTATACAATGAACAACAAAATATTTTAGAAAACGGTAACAGAGTTTTTGATATCTCACCTTGAACATTTACATTAAATAACATGTTATTGATACCATTGTTTTGCTAGCAATGCACATTGTTTCCTTTTTTAAATTTTACTAGAAAGACATAGTCATGTGACCCAATTAATAATAGATTGGTAAAAAGTCAAAAATCATGTTCTACAGGCTTTCTACTTTCAGAAAAATTTATACTTTTATTGACTTCAAATTTAGTTTTGAGATATTTTGTTAAATGCACCGAATTTTGTCTACAGTGTCCTATATACAGGGATTGGAATGACTAATGACAAAAAGAGGAAAATTTTCCAGGTGATGTATCGTTCCAAAATTAAATATGCTAATGTCTGACAGAAATATGTCTTGTGTTGCAAAATTCAACCGAAATAAACGTTTTTGCACCAATAAAGTCAAAATAATGATAAAAAAGAGACGAGAAAGAATAAACTGGAAATCAAATAAGAAGAAAATCCAAGCCTAAAAAGAGGTAATCCTCTTAAAAGAGGAAAATTCCAAGTCCTGCACATAACCGTAATTACCATACTGCGTAAATAACCATTTAGGAAGAAAGAGCTCATATTCCTATTTTTGTTTTTGAGTATCATGACATCTGAAACCTGCCAACACGAAAATAACAGTTTTGAAAAAGTACATCAACAGCCTTCGACAAGCCAGTCTAAGAAAGGAGTTGACTGAACAAAAATGAAGTTTTCCGTGTTCTGTACACATGTATTCAAACATGGCACTACACTTTGTTCGAAAAGCTTTGAAAGCTTTTGAGCTTTTTCTGTTTCACAGGGTGCATGGTTGTAATATGCTCAATAAACTGAAACCAATAAGCAACTATATTTGCTTGGTTACATAAATTAGCATATTGAAGACCAGGACATGGGAACACAAAGTGAAATTTGAACCACGAGTGTGGAATGAGTGTTCACAGCTGGCGCCGTTACGTTGTATTGAAATAATTATCATTACCTTTCGGCAGTCTAGGTTTTCTCCAAAGCCTCGTTTTCGAGCCCGTCTTGGGCCTCTGTAAGGGCACTATTAGAACCATGATGCTAATTAAACAATATTTCTGAGAACAACGCCAGCCCAATCAGTAAAATACAAATGAACAGAAATAATGAAGATGAACGGCCTCACCTGTGGAATTGTCTCCTCTGCAACTAGGCAATCGAAGGCCTGAAACAAAGTAAAGGTGGTCAGCATTCCTAAAAATGCTTTGTACGTAAGGAAACCAAAATCACCATTTCTATACAGGCACTTAGCTAAATCCTTAACATTCCAAATAAATTAAACACAGTTTTGCTTTCCAATGGAATGAAACACCACCAAAAACACCACAGAAAGTAATAGGATAAATTTTCTTTAAAGCGCCATGACCATTAAAAGCCTTTGTTATTGTCCAGAATTGATGCATTTTATCAGCATTTCTGATACGGGTTACTGATCCATTTGTACATGAGAGCACTCAGGAAGGATGAGGAAGGATCGGAGCGCATTCATATGTTCCACAGCTCATTTCATCTTAACAGATTTATTCCCATTTGAATTTGCCCATTTTGATTTAACTAATCATTGTTGCTGGGATTTTCCGAAAGAAAGATCAGGAGCCTGAATTCCATAAATGGTATATATTTACCAATTAACTTAGGAAAATATAAGATCTGGCTCATATTTGGAAAAAAGGCCTATAAATGTAAAATGTGTCATCCGGAACTAAATCGGAGAACTTAGAGGACATTTTTAAAGACGGTTTAAGTTCCGTTATCACAGACACCATTGAAATAGAATAAGGATTTAGTGTGTCAAACTCCTAGGTTTTCTTTCGCTCTTGCTGACATTGTTCTACTTAGGAACTACATAGAAAATTTAATTGTGACTCTAAATACAGACCCTTGAGCCTTTAATTGAGAGGGACTGATTGCAGAAATTCCAGGTATACTCTGGGAAAATTTCTCAAACAAGGTGTCAGCTACAACAATACAACCAATTGGTAACTTACAAGAGCAACGCAAACCATTGAAATGCACCCTCACCTGCACCGCAAATGGTAAGCTTCTACAGGTGTTAATAGTATCGTAAAAATGGCCCCTAGAGAGTGCAGAATATCTCGAACAGGTCTGGAAATGGGAAGGTGTTGTCATCCCCAACAGAAAATTGAGCACATTTCATGAAAATCCATCGAAGATCCCAAAACATACAGAGACAAACGCAAAAATCCACGTTCAAGTAGAAGGCAAAGAGGTAGTCAAATCTGTCCATTTGTAGCCAAGTTAATAGGGATATACTTGCCAAATTTCACCACGATCCTATAGGATTTAGGAGATAGTCACTAAGGATGTAAAAGTCCCACTAAGGGACACTTCAGTAGTTGAACTGGTCCGAAAATCAATGTCATTTGTGCTCTTGTAAGTATGAACAAATCTGCCAATTTTCACGATCCTCTGAACGGTTAGGCAGAAACAGAGGTAGACGACAAAATACTGATTTAAAAATAAAAAATGGCTATTAGGTGGCACAGAATATGTTGAATATGTCTCAAAATAGAAACGCTTTGTCGCCTTCATAACACAAACTTATTTGCTAAAATTCACGAAAAACTCTGAAGGACACTGAAGACACAGAGGCAAAGGTAACCAGATAAAATTGCCACTAGGGGGCATGGTGTTAGTTTGGTTGGTCTAACACTCATCGTCATCCGTCATCAGCTTCACAGCAACACATTTGACAAATGTTATTACAATCCCACAGTGGTACAGATACAACAGCAGATGCCGTGCACCAGACGGATGCCCAGAGATTTGTATATGTGGATGCATAAAGATGGACACTAGGAGGTACAGAATTCCGTGAACGTGTCATCTCCTTAATGAAAACCTATTTGCCAAACTTCATGAAACTCCAATGAAATTCAAAGATACAGAGGCAAATACAAAAAAATTATTTGCCACTAGGTGCTGCATAAGTCAGATCAGGCCCAAGCTAGTTATGTGGCTACATTTTATATGTGGGTGTAGAATGTAGCAGTCTCAGGCGTCCAGCTTCCACGGCTGTATCTCCTAAATCCTAAGCAGTATTACAATGAGACTTGGCAGATGTGTTCCTATGAAGCTGACGACAATGACTTTTGGATGGATCTGAATACCGCTCTGCCCTCTATTAGCAATTTTAGTTTTTATACGTTTGCATCCGTTGTCTTTGGAGTTCCTTGATGGATTTCCATGAAATTTAAGAATAGGTTTCTGGGGAATAGGAGTCCATGACATCTTCCTGTTTTTTGGACGTATTTGACATATTCTGTACCACCTGGGGACAATTTTAAAAATATTTGAGCTACTGGCCAACCTGTTTTGAGGTTCAACCACCAAGTTAGAACACCAAGCATTTGGTTTTGCAGTTCAGCCAGCTGGTTTTGAAGTCTGGACAAGTGGTTTTGAAGTCTGACCAATTGTTGATTCTGCCCCTGGGTATCACTTCTTCACTAATTTTTGTGCATATGCATACAACTGATTCTTTTAGTCAACTGTGAAAACAATACATCATTTAAATTACTTTAAACTACCATTAACTTAATTTGACATCAATAAACCTTCCATTATAACACTACATAAATATCACAATTGTGAATTTAAAATCCCAAAAATGGGAAAATAGAAGAAAAGTGGCTTCAATTGAAAGTTTCTCAGCTCCACAGACATGAGTGTAACGTATGAACGTACCCAGCGCCAGTGTGTCGTATCCACTAACACGAGAGTTTCTTGTACAAACTTGTGCCACCTCTGCGCTTCTCAAATGTCTCGCGAGAAAGTGCAGAGAGTCATAGTATAGACAAATACTAAGTTGCCACAACCACTACAAACACAACGCCTCGACATTCCTTATTATACCAAAAACTATGGGAAAGTGAGCAGCTACATCTGACGACTTTTTTCACTAACCACAATGGAGCCGATGACTAACTTGCTGTGATTGACAGGTAGGGTTGTCTTTGGTGTTTTGATATAAAATTAGTGATTTAAGAACATAAACATTAAAAAGTATGAACGGTTAGAGAAAAGCAATGAAATTCATGGACTGAAAGAAATATCCCCTTTAAAAAAATTGGGTGTCAGCACTAGACCAGCACAATAAAATCAACTTCAACATTTCTACCAAAATATGCTTAATAGGTGAGGATTTATCAACGAGCCGAGAAATCTACACAAGAACATACCTTCATAGTGGCCTTTGTCCGCTCTAGCCTGTCAAGCCGTGCCTTGTGGAGATCAGGCTCAGCTAGTTCTATACTTGTTATATCCAGTTTTAGGTTTTCGTTCACTTCCATGTCACTTCCGTGGTTGTTCATTTTGAGCAGCGGTCAAGGATTCGAAAGACACACCTGTAAGTGCAACACAGTTTATATGTATTTAATCTCACAATCATTTACTAATAATTTCAATATGTATAGCACATGCTATGGAAAGGCAAAGTTTAACTAAATTGAATTTATTTTTACTTTCCCCCAAGCCTAATCTGTAAATGTTCTTTAGACCAGTAACTAAAGATCCAGATCCTCTGTGTTTAGATAACGAAAAAGAAAAATGAATCAAGTCACTTTTAAGCTCATAAAATCGTATTTCTTAGTTTTATAGGACTTTACTTTCCTACGTTTTCTGGGCCAATTACCTGCACCATTATTGTATTGTTTTATACTTGTGTTGCAATAAAAAACAAACAAGAATATCAAAACCATCACTAACTCAAGAAAACGCTTCAGAGTTTATTGGGATTGGTGAGAAAATGAGGTTTTAATGCATGAGATCTGAGGAATGTATAGTATTGGAAAAGGTCTCAATCAAAGGTTGACAAAATGCAGTTAAATAGCAGCTTGAAAACTATGCGTCACAACAGTGTCAAGTAGAGATAATATCACCACACAATGCTATAGCCAGCTTATTTCTGCTCAAGGATATGTGTACCTCTGTCTCAATAAATTTTGTTGTTAATTAAATATTTCTTTTATTCATGGCGAAATATGTGAGGATTTCAAATATATTCGGTTTCTCCCTTACAACTGTTTTTTCTATTTAAAATCGTCGCTTTTTCAGAAGCCTTTCCTAGCACATGAAACGTGATCCTGCTATGTGTCAATCAAATCATATTTTGTGCTAAATTTGTCCCAAAATGCAAAGCCCTATTGTTCATTAATAGGCTAGGCCATCGCTCAACCCGCCGTTCCTGGTCAGCTGCAGTGTCACCCAGTATACTATTCACTGTTGATATCCGACTGATACCGATAACATGGTTCGTAAATAAAAAGGAATTTTTGTCATACTGGAGGGCAAAATTAGTGGAAAGCGACCGAGAAACAATTCTTATCAACTCCATCATGTGCATTATACTCAAGTAAAAAACCCCGGTATAAATCCCGAAGGAAATGACTGGAGTTATACAAGTTACTCAGTTTTGACAGTGATTATAAATATCGTTATTTAGAACTCGAGAGACAACTTCTGTGCGACAAAATATTACCCTTTGTGATACGCAGGATTCACAATGGATCCTAGGTGATTCTTAAACACTAAACTAAATCGTGAGTTATAATAGAAATGCCATTGCATGAGAGAACGTCTGTCGGCCATACCACCGGTTTCCAGCTGTAGCGCAGCTTAGGAAACTGTAAATAAGTTACTCAGCTACTGAGAAAATTCAACACACTTCTTATCCGAGTTCAAGAATTTGATCGCATACTTTTCTCCCGCCGGTTGAATTCTCAATTTCACGTTGTCTTTGACGCAGGCATTTTCCTCAGCTATAATTCTACCTTTCAATCACTTTCACTGATGCACTGCTACGTGAGGTGACCTAATTTTATAAGCACCACCTTGGTCACGTGACATGACAACTCATTTCTCTTACTCCGAAAACTGTGCAAAAACGCTGATTAACCGGTCAAGTCTCTTGGAAAAGAGCTGATGTATTTCCTCGGTATTTGAATTTTCAGACTTCAACCATTCAATACAAAAACCCTGTCTCAGATTTTCGATTCCAGGTTTCATTGATTTTTATGTTTGATTTAGGATTAAAAGTCATGTTGTTTTTGAAAAATGTTACATTCAAAATCCCAGACACAGTTTTGGTGCAAATTTGCCAAAGTTTTGTAGTCCAAAGTCTTAATATTGAAAGCTAAAGAATCAATTGGTTATTGATGCAAGTTTCAAAAAAAACTTTTTCAGCCAAAATGCCGACTAAAGGGATCACAACAATGGCACAATGATGTGAATTAAATGATGAATTCTTTTTGACTTCTACTTTCAGAAAATATATACTTTCATGGGTTGACAGTTGCTAGTTAATTAGACATTTTAGGATAAATATAGCACAGCAATTAGGGGTACAAGTAACCTTAATGGAATAGTGCAACTATTTTTGACCAAGATGTGGCACACTATCAGACAAATTTAATTGAAGCATTCAACTCAAAAGCATGTTCCAATGAAAATCAAGATAAAATAAGTTGTGTCCAGACTGCCACATAAACTAGTGCAAGTCACCCTTGGTGCAATAGCTAGAGTGGGGGAGGAAGAATCGTAGCGGGGGCCAGCGCCAATAAGGGGGCAAACCAAATATTGATCGCCTGCATGGCAGCAAAAAATGAAGGCTACCGGAAGTAGGAGGTACATGGTTTTCTTTTCTTTCGGGCTGTAATAATCCTCACTATGCCACTACAGACAGATATTGAATATCATATTAAACATGGATTTAATGAGTTAAGACTCTACAAAGTATGCACAACTAGGTATCAAGTACATGCAAGTGTTGTTTCCTGTGTCGAAGTAAAATGAAAATTCGTAGGAAAAGAAATACTGAGTCAAAACAGACTTGCGGTATGTAGAAATGTACCGTTAAATACTAAACTTGCCATAGTCACATGCATCAGTATGTTAATTATTTCATTCTTCTGTTTATCAACCAGTTAAAAGTACATAACATGTGCCCTACATTTCCCCCACGATACAGAAGTTACTTTGAAACTCTTTGTTACACGTAATCGCATGGATGTACATAGGTTGGCCTGGGCTTAGGCAACATGTAGCCCCTCGCTTGGCCGGTTAGAGGCTACAGTACTTCCCATCACTTTCTGTACTAATGTCGTCCTGTGTATTTTTAACGGGCGGTAGGCAAAATCCACTCACCGATTAAAAGTTTTCACCTCGTCAAAACTACATTCTACACTTAAAACTATCACTTACAAAGACACTTACTTTCTTCAGTGATCCTTTCTTCATCTACTCATATCTTTGATGAAGCATAGCTATGAGAATTAAGGTGACTTTTCAGTGGCGGATCTACACAAGGGGGGTTGCAACATTTCGTCCGGCTGTAAGCATTTGCGCAAACCACGATTGTAGATGTGCATAGCACAGAATGGGGGGAGGTCGGGAGAGGGGCAAGCCCAGGAAATTTTTCTGTTTTTTCCTCTAAAAATCAAGCATTTTCCTTGATTCCCGAAGTATTATTCAAGACAAAAAGGCATAAAAACACGGAGAATATGTAAATCAGGAAAAAGTACCACAGACTCAAACTCACGACCTGGCGGATAGAGCATGCGTGCCTTACCACTACACCACCACGATTTAACTACTAATCTTGTATCAAGAGACCTACTTATTTATGGTCCACAGGGTTTGCGCGCGAAACCTACTTCTTTTTGTAATGTTTATTACACGTTTTATATTTTGTGCAATTGGTTCTTAACAAATTTGTTGTATTTAAAATAGTCTTCAAATTCTCAAAAGACGAAATCCGTTTTTCGTGTTGGCAATAATGACGGGATTGCTTTAAAAAATTGTCTTAAGTTAAGGTTTGACAAAGACAGAATTATGAGTTTCTGAGTGATTCACTAAGGCTTCGATTAAAATTCACATCTTAACAGCAGCTTCTGTTTTTTCATCGTCACTCAGGTTCCATTATCTTGAAAAAATGAAGTAAATTTTCTTCATTGCACAGTAGAGCAGACGACGGAATCGGGAGTCGTAGTGCGCAGCGCCACTGCCGTTCACCTGGGATATCGCGGGAGAGCCAATACTTAGCCATAGTTTTGTTACGAATGCGCCGTGTTCCGAATTTGACACTTGAAATTGGATCTGAGCCCCCCAAACACTAAAACTGCACATATTTAAATCTTGTTTCATCCGCATAATTTTAATTACCAGGGTTAATTAATAAACTCAACATTTCCCTACGCTCTTGCTGTTTTATTTTTTTGCAGCAGCCAAGGGGGGGGCCTGCCCCCTGGGACACCCCCTAAATCCGCCTATGCTTTTGGTAACCGTTAACTTTTTCACCGTGCACGCGACAACCACAGAGTATTTCAACTGAATCACGTGAGTTAGGCTAGCACGAGACTGAGCGAAGTGCGTGACGTGGCATGTGACACTTGCAAAATATAGCATGGGAAGCAATCAGGTGAAATTTGTAAGGTTTGTGTCTCTTGCACATTTTGTTGGTCAACAGGCGTGATTACATGTAACTTCCCCGGCCCAAAATTAAGTTATGTTGACTTAATTGTATCCAGAGTCAAGGTATGTCTTAATTATAACTTAACATTATATATGCATGCTTCACTCGATTTTATTTGCTTATTTTGAAATGATTGGATTGGCCTCGACCCGACTCCCGTGAAGCATATTAGTACACAGCGACTTTTTGGGAACCCCTGTTTTATGTAAATTTATAGAGTTTTGTGTTTACTATGGATGGCTGAAATGAAGCACCGTTTAATTTCTGGTCCGGAGTGTCATACCTTGTAGTTTTCTTTTAGTGTATTGGCGACGGTCAGAAGCTGAGGATGCCTATGAACCTAACCTAAGCAAGCTAAGGCAGCCCCGTGACTAGGCAATGACCATCGCCTCTGTTGGCCCCGACCAGAGGCGATGCAGCTCCTATAGGCGCTCCATACGCCGGAAGCTTTTCGGTGAATTATGCCTCGCACCGACTAAAACATCAAAGTCACGTTGTTATAAATACCTTTTGCGCATAGAGGAACACCTTAGGAGGTTGTCGATGTGTTTAATTCATTCCTACTTGAACAAATACTCCCGTTATCAAACTTTTTCTTCAAGCAGTCCCTATTTCAGTTCCCAAAATCGTGAACTCACCATTTTCACTTGGAGCACACCAAGAGATAGGACCTCATTCATTTAACCAGGCCGAAGGTCAGAAGTTGCGGTCCTACCGGCGAACTTTGAAAGCTGAAGTCCCCGCCATCTGCGTACGTGCTGCCGGGAACCAGCCGTGCATTTGCCGTGTTGTTAAACATTAAAATGTCAAATATGTGCACAAAGACTATTAAATGTCATATCAACAGCATTTACTTTTATAAAATACAAATAATAATTCATTGAAATACAATCAGTTTCAAGTAACGCCAATTAAAGACAAGCAGTGGTGGCATTTTGGAAACGAACATTTGACCGACACGCAGGGACTCATCTAGCGGCCGTCCTGGCCATCCTTGGGATGACCCTTTTAAAAAAAATGACGGCTTTGGACGGCACGGCCAAGACGGAAAAAAGACGGCCTGTTCCAAGACAACCTCGGCGAAAATGAAGGCTAAACGAAGAATTTTAACATTTATTATTAATAAATTTTATTGAAACCTACAATTCATTGTTTAAGTTAGCTAAATATTAAGAAATAACTCGACATTAAAAACTTTTGCCGTCTATTTTTACTATAAATGTCACAATGACGATCGGCAAATACCGGCAGCCATCTTTGGGGAATACCTTCCTGTTCTGTGACGTCAAGGTGACTTCATACGGAATCCCCCGCACGACTAGTGTCGAGAAATATTGCATCCAGTGCTAACTACCCGTACATGGACATTTAATCTTTGAAATTGAAGAACCCACACCCGAAGTTCAAAGGATTTGCAGAAACCCTAATGCTAGTTGCCGACGCGGAAGTTGAAGCGGCACTCGATGAATTCGACGGAGCAGCCAATTTGAAATAGCTGAGAACGCACACTTCGAAAAAAATGATACCCGCCAAAATATAGTACTGACCTGCCGTACAAATGCCAGTCAATGTCGTTGAACATGCAAACCAGATAAAACTTCGCACAAACTTCCTTAATTTGGTCCCATAGTTCCGTTGCAACTCGAACGAATGAATGAAAAAATATCAAAAAAATTTGCACGGCCGAACGACTTACATTGATGCGCGAGAATGCAGTGCAAACTTTACGAGAAAAAAAATGTGGTGTGTAATGTTAGTGACGTATTCAATGACTAACTTAGCATGAAAGTAAATGCCTCAAAATAGTTCAACTTTTTGTGGAATTCTATGATTATTGGGCGATTCGAGTTAAACCTCTTAGTGTGGCACTCGCGCCGCATGGAAAAAAGTAGGTCAGACAGTCACGTGCACAGCACCTGTTACTTCGGCCGTGAACCAGGCCGGGGGATTTGGCTCTTAAACTGCGGGAGAAAATAATGGTTCTTTTTAAGAATAAATTTCTTGTAGCGTACTATGAAAGACTGTGATTGACTTTCGACCTGGTAAGTTTCAATTCAACAAAGTGTCCACTTACAATGCACTGCAGAAGATGTTAACAACTACGATGTACCTGGCGACCACGTAGCCAGTGAAATTTACAAGCGCTCGGAAAAACGTTTAGAAAGTAAAAATATGAATGCCAAATTCAAACACAGAGTTTCGACGTTTTTTTTTTGGTCACGATCCTTTGCAAAGCCAAGTCCGGGTATACACGCGCGAGTGCACATGTGCCGTCACTCCTATTTTCCAGCTGAGATTTTCGTCCGTGTTGAGCACTGGTGACAATGAGTTGTGAATTTGTTGAGGATATGGTCTTGTTGTTGTAGACTCGTGAATTGCAGTACTGTGCGATGTAATGAAACGTAGACATGTACTCTAGGATGTATTTCTTCATGTCCTTTCGAATGAAACTTTATTGCCTTCTCATAATTTTAATGCAGTTTCTCAACTGCATTAAAGTACTGGGTAGTACACTTCTCATTTGAGAGCTTCAAGATAAATTGAGTCCTGTACTCATACAGTGGATTATCTGTCTAACATGCAACTCTAAACAGATTATCTTACTAATAAGATTTACAGATGTTGATTTTTGCAGTCTAGTGACAATATACACACATCGAATGGAACAAACCACCTAATTTTTGTTTCGTTTCCCTATGTTCCGTCCTTTGAACAAGAAAAAGACAAGCAAACAGTGTGCTAAATAAACTGCAAGGAAATGACCTTTTTTTGTAACAATTTTTTCCTCAGCGGGTGGGGGAATCCCCCCTCCCCAAACCTCCCCCCCCATCAACGCTGCGCGCCTCAGATTTGCGCTTTGCATGACTTGTCAGTCTCATGAATTTGGACCCCCAATTTTCAAATCCTAGATGAGTCCCTGCTGACACGCAATGGCTCACCTTTGGCCTATTTAAAGATTGAAGTCATGAAGTCACATCACCTAGTGAGCGCGGTAAAAATTGGAGCGTGCGCAGTATAAAAATGGTGAGTTCACGATTTTGGGAACTGAAATAGGGACTGCTTGAAGAAAAAGTTTGATAACGGGAGTATTTGTTCGAGTAGGAAGGAATTAAACACATCGACAACCTCCTAAGGTATTCCTCTATGCGCAAAAGGTATTTATAACAACGTGACTTTGATGTTTTAATCGGTGCGAGGCATAATTCGCCGAAAAGCTTCCGGCGTATGGAGCGCCTATAGGAGCTGCATCGCATCTGGTCGGGGCCAACAGAGGCGATGGTCATTGCCTACCCCGTGACAGGCGTGAGGCTCGAGAGTCGTGTCTGTTCATCATGACAAACTACAAAATAAGGTGAAAATGTGTCGAAAATTGTTACACTTACGCTACTTCATTTGTGAAAGTCGTACTTACTAGTTGAATTAAAGCGTAAACAATATAGGCTGTATCAAAACCATCAGAATGGATGAAAATTAGTCCAAACATCACGTCCAAAACATTTTCAATCTCGCCCGGAAGTTACTGACACCAATGAGCTGCAGCCACGGTTGTGTTTTTAACAATACTTCATTTGAATGTGGTTTTGTTCTATGAAACGGATTGCAGTTTTCATACCTAATACTCGAAACGCACATAAATAACGGCAACCACTTTGTAAACAAAATTAAAAGTCTGTTTGAGCGAAAACAAACCATGTTTTCTAGGTTCTCTCGTTTTCCTCCCTCCAGATTTGAACAGTGTTTCTTTTTATTGGTTCAGTTGAGCTTATGACAACTCAAGAAATCGTCGATTTTGGCGAATCAGAATATATATGTATGTGTTTGTGTATGTGGTTTCTGTCTAATAGCATTCCATATATTGTTTTTTTCGCAGTTATCATTGGTTATTTGTCTTTCAGTGGGAGTGAACGGAACAGCAAGGTCTTCTGCTAGTTTCATACAAACCAGCAGCCGGGAGCTGTCGAGGTTGGTTCCCGAGGAATTTGCGTAGTGGGATTGTGTGTCGGTTTGTTTATTGAAGTGCTATAGTTTGTTGATTGGCCTCCTCCGAATGAACTGTCATCGGCGTATCTGCACCGCAAATATTTGACTAGCCTCTGAGAAGAAATCGCAATGAGCTACCGAATCTAAGGAAGCTGCGTTATTTACATGTATTCGGGGGCTCTCGGTCAAGGGCCTTGAATCTAGTGCTGGGTTACACTTTCTTGGTCATAAACGGGGTTATTTTTAGATGGACTATGGCTTCAGCAAAAGTTGCAAAAGGGAAACTGAAGCGTGCCGGGTCTCTAAAAAAGGAGAAGGACCTTCCAGTTGGCGCTGAATCCAGTGACGCCAGATACAAACTTAGTGACTTCAGGTTACTCAACACGATAGGTAAGTCAGCTTAAACGTGTTTACTTTCTATGGTGTACACCCTGTGTGTACAATGCTGAACAAATAACAGGACCTTGCGCATTGTTATCCTAAACCTGGACAGCTATTGATAGTGGCCTCTCTCATGGAAGTAATCCCATAACTATAAGCTACTTCAGCCTAGTATAACATCTACAATTATGTAATACAACAGCAGTTTTGCTTGATAAATCTGCTGTGGTTGCTTTGAGCATATACTAAATGTTGTCCTAGCAATCACAGAAATAAATACCACCTTCACATTAATTGGAGTGTTCAATGAGTTGTGTACCATGAATTTGATAGTCAATCTCATGTCATTAATTAAGGTTATAGAGCTGTAGAATAGGCGGAAGATGTGCCAAGATGAAGAAGAAAATACCTCATCCACTAATTAACCCTCTTTCTTAGGTGATGTACGGTTTCATGGTTTGAAAATGAACAGGCCAGATGCGAAAGGTTGACCATTGTGTGTTTCAGCCAAAACTGGAGTCTTTTTTTTGTTCCATATGGTTGAGTTTGTCTATCATAATATTGGTTATTCAAAGGTCTCTTTTGTAGAATAAAAATTATTTAAATTACTGTTTTGAGCACAAATTATAATCAATTAAGTTGTGTAGCAAATCAGTGAGGCAATTTTTTATTATACAATGATAGAAAGATGCTGTAATTATGCAAGCTGCTTTCCTCAGTTTTTTTTTTGTTACTCGTCTAACTTCCTTCTCAATGACACTGTCATCATTGGAGTTAATTTTTGTTAATGGTTTATTTGAATATTGATGTAAAACCAAGTATGATGTTGCCGTGGACTAAGAGCTGAAATAAGCAATGATTTTGAATATAAGTCGATGTCTTTTCTTCAAATATGAGGGCAGGCATCATTTTTGTTGTTTTCTGCCACGACCAAAATGTTAATCTCTGTGAAATTAAAATTTTTGACTAAAACCTTTACGTAAAAATGTTGAATAAAATGATAAACAATACCACACGTATCATGAATTTCAAATTATTTTGATGTACCAGAATGTTAGCAATGCTGAGTATGAGGCTAGAGCATTCATATATAAGGCCATGTACTTACAGATCTTATGGTTACCATTCTACTTACTAGAATTGTAGGTAATTCAAATTTCCTTTTTTCTTGATTCTTCTAATTGAAAAAGTAGGTCGCTTATTCTTGATTGAAATTAACTGTAGTGCTACTTTGCACCTTCTTGAAGCCCTGGGTAAGTTCAAGTTAACAAGAAACCTTCACAGTTTACATGTGAGGTACTCCCAGTGGAATGGGAACCTTCACAGTTATCATGTGAGATGCTCTACTGTCAGAGCTAGCCCAGTGGAATGGGAACCTTTAAGTTCAAATCAGAAGGAAATTGTATTTTATGCGACTGACGCTATCCTAAACACAGGTGAATTTGTGCTAGTAAAAAAGACCTTTAAATTTGGAAACAGTCACACAAAGAGCATTTGGTTTAACTTTATACCGTCTGTACTCACAGATACCCAAAACATGTTCTTGATTAAGACTAGTATTGGCTTAACCAAAAATAAAGCTGACTGCACACCAGATATGAACACCTAAACAGTTAGTCTGTAGCCTTGTGATGTTTAAAAATAGAAAGCTGATGAGTTTCAGACTTTGTAATTTTGTGGGAAATTAGTGAAAGTTCAGAAGTTTGCAAATCACGTAGTCAATTTAGAGGTTGTTGATGCCTGGTACACTAGACATGCGTCAACGTCAACGTGTTTGTAAACTGTGTTTATAACCGATTGTTTTGTGAGGGTCTTCATTAGAATAATTCTTAATCTGAGAGAATTCAAAACAAGTGACAGCTAAAGATCACTAATTTGAGTTATTTCAAGGCCAAGAGCAGAATATGTTTAATAGAACATCAAAAGGAATCCTCCAACACACAAACCTTAAGCGTTGGGAGAGCATGGAAATATCTTTTGCTTGCTTCAATTTTTTTGCTTCTGGTATGTTAGACGGTCCAGGTTGACAGAGGCGCAAGGCCATTTCTTTCTTTCACAGACCATTTGAGAATTTGAAAATTATTGTATGACTGGGATAAATATCCGACCACACAAAAGCAGTGCTCTCCCTACATGTGTTCAAACATGGTGCTGTACAGTGTTTGGAATGTTTTGCACCATGTTTGCAAATTGTGAGGCTGTTTGAAAGGCTCTGAGCCATGTTTGAAAAGTTCATGTTTTAGCCAAATGATTGAAATTGTGTTCCATGATAGTACAGTTTTATTAAAATAATAGTGACATACCCAGCAAGTGAAGATAATGTGTAACTGTAGTTGTTTTTCTGAATTAACAAAATGGATGATTACTACGCGAGAACATAATATGAATTCTTGTACAGGGAGAATTCTGAAAAGTGGCAACTTGACAAAATAATGATCACAAAGAATTTGTTAAAAACCTGGGGATATTATCCTACGGCATTAAATCCTGACATAAGAACATAGAACACTATCCACAAACTACACTATCACTACCTAGTGAATGTCATATTTCATTACCTCCTTATTAGATGGAAAGTGGCTTCAATATTGTGAGATGGTTGGATATTTAAAAATTCCAATATACTTTTTAAGCAAAAGCTGAAAGTAAGTTCCGGGCATTATTTTTTTCTGTGCAGGACCGAAACCAACATTTCACTTCATATTAGACTAAAACATACACCAAGACTTTTATACTCATACACACGTGAATGACTTATCAGAAATATTTCGTGCTATGCCACGACTGAATCACGTGCCAGCAAAAACCTAACCATGCCAGGAGCATGTGACCATCCAGAAACACGTGACCCCTCAAAATGATGACGTAGGTACCAGTTGCGCAAGTGTATTGAGCAATGTCTCGGCAACAAATACAAACCTCTTCGTGCATTCTGTTGAAATGTGGATGACTAACTATTGTGGACACTATATATCTCTCAGAACTCCAATCAGACGCTCTTACCATCTAGATCAGCTCTGTAATGCTTTTATTGAATGACATCATCAATTTCATGGTCACATGCTTCTAAATGATCACGTTTTCCTTGCATGTGAAATTTTTTTTGATCTGCGGTATTGGATGCACTGATTTTTATGTGCCACAATTTCCTGGTGTAAGTGATGCTATTTGTTATAAGGACTAATTTCTGGAGCGAAAAAGGAAATCCCACTGAATTTATCAGTTTATCAACGAGAATTGAAAACTAGTGTTTTGGACTTTACGTCAATTTTCGCATTGGGTTTTCGGTTATAAGTTTGATATCTAGGCAGCAGAAGTTGATGAAAAAACTCAAGATAACTTCACTCTTAACGTGGCTCTACTTTGCCGGTCGACCCCCCGTACATAATAGAGGACCGGATGATGGCTTTCAAAATCATGGAAACCGGTTTCTTTTTTTGATGCAAACATGGCCATGGAAAACAAAAAAATCATTTGACATCCTTGAAATTCAGAAATAGGGTACAATATCATTGAAAGATTATAAGAACAGGTAAAGGATACACTCAAGCACAAAATCAACCTGTGCTATAGTCTTATGTCCCGTCCGTGAACACACAGCTTACCCTAGATCAACTTGCACTAGTGCAATTTACCCCACTTTTAAGTGAAACGTCCACACACACGCACACCCGACCACACGCAGGAGCGCACACGCAGGCACACACACACACACATCCAATATCTAGGGTAAGACAGAAGTTGTCACTCTGTGCATTATAATGAACACCTAAATTAATGTGAATATGGCACACAGAAGAAAACCTGTCTACAAGTAACCACAGCTGACAATTATTAATGCCTTGCCCCAAGTTTGTAGAAGTAGCGCAAGTTACCCTAGGACAAGTTACCCTACCTGGACATGGTGGAGTAAGTCGTCACAAGTGGGGTAAATTGCGCTACCCTAGTTTAAATGGCATCCACAGCACTCAAACCTAGCGACAACTCAGTCCAGGAGTAACTCGTTCTAGTGCAGGTCTGTGTGTGGACGGCATTTTATATCCGAGCTATACAGTATATTAATGAAGCATAAAAATGTTTTTGGATGGTCAGGGTAATGGATCCCCCAGAGCAGCCTGCGCATGTCTAGTACAACGTGCACCAAACCACTGACAATTATTTTTTACAAACTGGGACATGTCTCATTCTCTTAGGCATCGTATTTTTCGTCATCTGCATGTCATGAAGTTACGCGAATTTTAATTTGAATCAGTAAACCATCCTGCCACACAGGTAAAATATAGATATTTGATTTGTTTCTTGAAACATGAAAAGGGTGTTCTTTTTCTTTAGCATATTATGTTTTGAGGTTGAAATTATTGAAAAATTCAATGAAATGTCCTTTTTAGGATATGACTTAAAAACCTGAAACCATCACGTGTGACATCCAGAGGGAAGGGACTAGGTCCTTGATAGTCTGGCAGGTGTTAAATCTAAAAATAAAATATTAATTATTTCCTAGCATTTTTATCCTGCAGAACTTTACAAATGGAATCATAATTTAATCAATCAACCAAGAAATCGCAAAATGAGATTGCCGCAAACTGATTTATGATGTTGGCAAACACTGGTAATCAATTGGCTAAGGCAGAATTACCGTACATACAACTACTGTTGGTATCGGTGTAGTGGGGTAAAAATTCTCCAATTTGAGTTAATCTCCTAATTTCGGGATACTGAAATTCAATGTAAAATTGAATGTTCTTGATACTGAAAATTGGGACATGGGCGATTGTGGCAGAATCAAGAGTCTGAAAATAGACTTGGCAGTCATTAGTACTGTCACAAATACCTCCTGCTTTTACAACTCCCCGTAGTATGAATTATGGTTTGTTGTTGATTGTAATTCTTGAATTTGGGATGCCCAGTATTGGGGATTTTTAAAATTTGGTACAAGCTCCAAGCTTGAGCAAAATAATTGATTTTTCACTGTCCCAAACTAGAGTTTTTTTCGGGTAATTGAGTTTGATTATCAAAGAATACTTTTTCATCAAAGTTTTGATTATATTTATTGTAACTAGCACGAGATCCATAACCCTTTCGTTGCAAATATTCTTTGAAATATACAGTCATCAATTTCTTTCTATGTGCAGCAGATTTCCTTAGCACAATGATACCAAGAGTTTATTTCTCTATCTCTGCTCCAGTGAAAATCTTGTTGCAGAATCTCCCAGGCATAAAATTGTCAATAGTGATTCTCCGACATCTCCAACTTTCTCATTTATCATAAAGTAATTCATCATTAAATGTCTGAGAACCGAATGTGGAAGTCAGAAACAAGCAATTATTCTCATTAAAAAATATTGATAGATCACTGTTGTTCCTATCGGTAATGACAAGATCAGAAAGCAATTAGAGGAAATACAATTTATTATACCAATGCATTTCTGTATGTTGTCAGTTGTAAGCATAAATTGAAACTCTCAGAGGATGAATTCAGAAAGGGTTCTGTTAACTATGTTATAACATTTGGTTTTCTTGATGCTAGAAAACAATGACTTGCAAAGTTCATGTCTGTTAGGATTAAATCATGTGCTATTAACAAATTAGCTATGAGTATTGGTTTTCCTTCACATGTTTTTTCTTTCTCATCTTTTGTCCTGTATTGAATTAATATTCTCAAAAATTGTTCTAGGATATTATAAGAGTAGAAATACAAGTTATGGCAGAAATTTTAAGTGTGAATGTTTCCTTAAATCTGTATTTAAATCCAAAGTTACACATATGCTTAGATTTGCCATTATGCCATTTTTCTTGAACTGGACAATCAGGGCTCTCGTTCATCCGAGGGGAAAGGTGTCTGTGCCTTCTGAGAGGGGAATTAAGTTTTTGGGGGGAGTTGAAAAATCTACTTCCTGATCACCATTAATAGTAGCTCCCCACCCTGTCGCAAGCCTTCACATGCTCTGACTCAAGTAACCAAAACTAACATTTTGTTCTTTGTGAATTTGTCACCTGTGTGGGTTACCAATGATTTAATCAAACCTCAAGAGGAATTTTTCAATCACTTGAGGCAAATTTTTGGGCCTCATGAGGGCAATTTTGCTTGAGCTTTGAGTATTTTCCAGAGGGGAATGAGTGCGATATGCAGCCCCTTTGAGGGCCCTGATAACATACTGTAAATCCCCCCTCCCCCCCGATTTTTACAACTTTGATGGAGGTGTGTTTCAAAACTTGAACCTGGAAAATCATTTAACTTGGCACTATTTATGTTCATGGAGCAATGATACAATAATATTTCACTCGTCAGCCATATTTGTGTCGTAAATTGGTGAAATTTTATAGTACCGTAATTGCTTTTTTCAAAGAAACAGTTGTCAGAGACTGGGTTACTGAAAGGTGACATACTTATATAGCAAATGGGTGTCTACTTCCTCTGGAGGTGGCTTGGAGTCCTTTCAAGCTGAAGTGCTATAATTTCTGGGAATCAGAAGTACTTGACAGATCTGATAATCCTTTCCATGAGTAAACTAAGATGTTTACACTGTTCTGGCTCTCCTTGCTTGGAGGCATGTGAGAAATTAGCCATGACTAGTTATTAACTAACTCCTATTGAAAAAAACATCCTGTGAATGTACGATTGTTGGTGATTACAAGGTCAAGGTATTGTAAGCATTATCAATACATTGTTAGTGTCAAGATTGAGTTAATATATCATAATACCAAATAATAATTGCAGAATTCTGCAATGTGGGCGATTGATATACCGGTACATATATATGTGTGTGTGTGTCCGATATTAGTGCCTAGCGAATACTTAATGCATTTTCAAGACAATTTCCTCTCTGCTGTCCTTTGTTTTATTAAGCAACTCTTGTCAAGTAAGCTTTTGATGATTTGTGGAATGACAATGGTAGAAATGAATTGCTATGTCCATTGGAGTTCTCTTTGACCTGAGTTTCGATAAAATGTCTAGTGTTCACATTTCCTGATCATTCTTTGTGCATCAGTTTTAACTATGTTTCAACAGAAAGCTCAGTCTGTTCTCATTAAATAGGGTCAAATACTTAATCAATAATCTTTCGTACATGATATGTCAAAAATAGAAATGCTCTGTTTGCAATATCAAAGACAGTGGGTGTATAGCGGATTGTGTAGAAAGCTTGCTTGTATAATTCATGTAGAGTAGATGTAAATAGAATTTGCACACGTCATTATAGTATTGGTATCTTGTGACACTAGTGCCCTTTACACTTACAAAGTTGACACGGATCAGCTGACTTGGAACAAGTTGTTCCAGTGTGTAAACGGACTGACACAGAGCAAATTGACACCGTGGTGACAAATTTTTGCCACCCGTTTGTGAGGTGGAGCAATTTGCGCCCGAACATCTTGCACCTTGTCAATTATAAGTCTAAACGCGAAACTGGAGCAAGGCGGAAAGGATCATCTCTACTGCGCTTGTGCAATGACCTATGTACGGGTTCTTTGTTTCTGCAACTCTCGTCATTTGTTAACCTGCGCATGTGCGATCCAGTCTCTCTAGCCTTTAATTTCCGTCTTGCCACTGTTAGTGAGTTGTGTGTGTAAACGCCCCTTGACACGGGTCAGTTTGCTTCGTGTCAGTTGCGCTGGGCCAAAAGTTGATGTCTAAACGGGACTACTGTGTAAAGGGTGACCTTAATACCAGTGTTGGCACGACGATTTTTGGGGAAGTGTCATTTGCGTCTGAACGGTTAACTTTGGTCCTGGATGGAAGTTAACAGCACTAATAAATAATTTGGTAGTAAACAGGTGGGTTTTACAGTTGAACGTTGATGCTTTGGTCCGATATGAACAGTTCTCCTCAGTGTCAGACTGTCAATGGAGTTCTTGGCAGGTGTTCCTTTCAAAAACAGTACATCTTGTGGTATTACTTGACAGTATTTTTTAATGTTCACCATTCTAACACTATAAGGACTTTATTTCATTTGTCATATCAACATGGTATTGTTTCTCCATTTTCGGAGCGCCATTTTGTGATAAATTTGATGACTTTCTCTTCAAACAGCAAGAACTTCGGTGTCTTGAAGGTTCAACTAACTTTGTAGGTTCCTTCGACACTCCTCTGGTACCAGAGTATAAGTTTGAGAATTCTTTATGACCTATTACGCACTAAGGAAGAAGGCTAATTTTTATTTGTGAAATTTCTTAACTGACCACTTGTAGCAATTCATGCGAATTAATTAAAAATTTACTGACAGTGACTGACTGTGTAGGCTCCTTGAACAACCTCTAACCTGTCCAACTTTTCTATAATGATAGACCTCTTGTTCTTGTGAAGCCCGTCCTAAAATGCCACAGCAATACTCTTATTCTAAGGTATTTACCCATAATGCGAAGCATATCAAGCACTTGTTCTGCTTCTTCGCATGTAAATGTACTAGTCACTGTCTCTGTTTTAATGTCATATTATGACTTACCATTGTGATTCAGTCAAACTTGTGGTAATGGATTTTAGGGTGGAATGCTGATACCAATTGGTCAAATATCAGTGCTGGATATGCTTCTCTTGGTAATTAACTCAGGAGTTCCCGGCATTTTGAAAAGTAGGTCAGTCATGCAATATTTTTTCTATCTCCATGAAAGAGGAGCATTCAGTTTGGGATGGCTAGACTCGTTGAAACTAGAAGACTTTTAAAATGGGCCCATCCTGTTTGTACCAAAATTGGGTGCAATTTCTTGCCATTTTGCTCCAGGTTTGTTCATGTTGATGATTTCTTAATGACTGTTGATCTCAGTAGATATGGGACGACCTGCTTTACAATCTGAAAAGGAGCAAATTTTGTCCAATATATTGTGTTTTCTGTTGGTTGGTTGAGATTCTCCAAGTACTGGAAAACATTTTTCATTAAGAGCTCTGAAATAAAGGGTAATTGGGGATGTATGTATAATTTTGAAACAATGGTATTGTTTTCATGCCAGTTAGAATCTCGACTTATGTAATACTTTTGTAAAAATATCCTTGTTTCAAATTGAAAACTTGAACATTTGACAGTCTTCATGAGTCAATTTTGAAAAAATATTCTTAACTGAGGATATTCATCAAACGTTTTGCTGACATATTGTGAAATGTGCCTCATGTATTTTGCACAAATTCAAAGCGGGGGAAGCCGGTCCCATTCTCAGTTCCCATGTTTTTTCCCTATTCCCAATTCCTGAGTGTCAAATTTGTTTTGATCCCAGTCCTAATAAATCTCCATTCCTGAAACATTGCATTGTATGTCCAGGCCACATTTCTCGAATCATGCCCACAAAAAGGACTCAATCCCGATTCCTGAAAAATTCTAAGTTCCTCCATGTATACTGCTATAGTTTTAATGGTCAGAGAAGAAACACAAACTTTAATTCTCATTCTTGGAATACTATAAATCATACTAAGATCATCCCTGCCAATTTTCCCTTTTGTCTTCAAGTTTAAATGACATAATTCATTCTAGGAATTACTCTGGACTATTACTACCTCATTCATTCACAGAATTGATCATAATTTGATACAAACAAGCTGTCATACCTGCCTATTAAGGATCTATTAATCAATGTGTTTATCAACTCTGTTAAATCTTATTTACATTAATCCTCAATGTAAGATGTAATGGTTACTGGAGGATTATATCATCCATTATGTTTATTGACCTATTCCCAATTCATTGGGCTTCAACTATTGAAGACACAGCCTGAGGGGTCTTGATTTTACTTGACTGATATTTGTTATGGTATATATTCTCTAGCTTGGGACAGTGAAAATAATTGTTTTGCTTAAGGTCAGAACATGTACCAATCTTTAGAATAAAAAAATTCAATTTCTGTTTGAATATCCTTGTCCTAAATTTAGACACTGTCCCAAACTGGAGAATTTTTATCATCCCTTACTCTGGCTATCAGGTGGCAAGTTTTCTTCTCAACGTAATTTGTACACGAAAGCTGAGTGTCGAATCTTTATGCTCGAAATCGAGTTCAATATTATTTTTGGCATTTTCCGTTTGACTTTTGTGCAAACTCAAGATGAATGTTTATTAGTCTGTGCTGGAGGACATTATGGTTTCTAGTCCAAGTTTGCACTTGATGTCCGCGAGGTTGGAGCATCAAATTCGAGATGTTGAGTCAAAACTCCAAATTTCAACTTTCAGCCCTAATGCCAGGGTCATCAAGTGCAAACTATTATTAAATGGTTATCCATGCAGTCTATTATGTATTCCAGCATACCATAACAGGCAATTATCTTGAGTTTCCTCAAAGTAGAATAGAAAATGCCGAAAATAATTGAGCTGGATTTCAATTCCGAACCCCCAAGGTCATCATTCTTCATTGGCATTGCCTCAAGTGGCCAAAACTAATGTTTTACGAAAGTTGTACAATCTTGAAGAGGAACTTTTTAGTCATTGGATGGAATTCTTGGACTTGATGAGGTGAATTTTATGAGATTTTAAATATTTTTCATAGGAGAATGGCCTTAGTTGCCCCAAAAAAGTCGAGGCATCATGGGTCCTGGATGTTGTCACCGTTATTTTTTAATGTTTTGAATTTCTATATATGTGGTGCATTAACAATCATTTCTTGATTCATTGGGCTTTAATTTCAACACTTTTACATCTTCGAACCCTGAAATTTCTACAGTTGCAGCAACAAATTTCGCAAAACTGAAGTTTCAATTTCATGAAAAGTAACCGAATGAGAATGTACGGTATTCATTTAAAAAGAAACTATCGTGATAGACCGAGGCAGGAGAAATCATCAGAGTCACATTCAACATAGGGATTTAAAACGGTATGAGAAACGTCTAAAAGCTTTGCATGGCTCAAATTGGAATATCATGGATGTCCATGGTGCTTCAAACATCACAAGCTTTACAACTGTGTCAATTAGATAAGGGCTTCACTTAATTCTCACAAGGTCAACTCAAGTGAAGGCTTCTAGTTATTTCTTTTTCACAAACCACGCCCCAATAAGTGCCACATGTCTCTAGCTCTAAAAACAGTGACTAAAACCGAATCAAGGTCAAGGACCACGCTGACAATTGTAGTTTGATTACTTCTGTTTCATTTGCTGAGTATGAGGAAACAGTGTTTTGAAATTTTAACGAAGTATGGATTTTCTTTATCCGATATTCATTTTTTGACCATTCAGTTGTCAAATTGGTGTCGCTTCAAAATCTAATTAGAGGATTCAACATTCACAAAAATTGTGAAGAATGCACTAAATCTTTTTTGGCTCAAGCACACATTCACAATTCATGAAAGTAGGACTACGTAAATCCTGAAATGTTTGTAGTACACTGTATTCAATGCTTCGATTTTCAAAAAATGATGTGTGGCATTGTTTGATCAGCCTCCACACTACAGACAAGATTGACGTCATTCACTTAAGGTTTGTTGGGAAAAAATTATTTTTTAAGGAAGGTGCTAAAGACAGGACACTTATCAGCAACAAAATGCATCTTAGGCCTGACTTCTAGTTGAAGTAAAGATTGATCACCTGGCTTAATTTTCAGGTACTACTTCTTCCTGCTAATGTTTCGATTTTGCCAATAACTTTTAAAAATGAAAGCTAAAAACGCTTCCAAATTTGAAAAGTTAATTTGAACCCTGTACATTGTTACACTGATTTCCGTGGACATTTTCTAATTTTTGCTTGGACCTCGGGTCGCTTTCCCATTAGAAGCGAAACTTCGCTTTAACTGCAATTTCGTTTAGTTTCAAAGATTAACTCTGAAACTTCGCTTAAAATAGTAGGATTTAATAACAAAATTACTTCGTTTCACCGAAGCTTTGGTGTAGTGGGAACACTAAAAGCGAAGCTTCGTGGAAGTTATCTGTATAAGTCACGGCAACGATATACGATCATGCTGAACTCGTAAAACTTGTTCATTGTTATTGTAGCGTAGCCAACGTGCCCTCAATAGACAGATGTAAATAAATAAATAAAAGAAAGCATATCTGATGAAGGATATCATAAATACTCGTAAAAGGCAGGTGGACAATTTTCAGTGGGCCTTGTGGATTACATGGGTTCTTCTATACGTTTTGGTTTTGGCGTGTTGACGAGCTGTATATGGCTCCATGCTGTAATGATGGTCAAACAAGAGTAGATCAGCATATTGCAAAGCTGTGTCTGAAAAATACCGCACGAAGTGAGTCCACTGGCATGGAATGAATGATTGGATGTGTGGCTTCTTCATATTTATGTTATAAGTGTTTTTTCCCCTGGATCAGAAAGCTACAAAGCTATTTATGGCTAGATTGATTTTGCAATTTTGTAGAAAATAATTTGTGTGCTATACTAAAATGTTTATATGTCTATCCATTGAAATTCAGTCAAGTATACAATGATCTAAGAACCACAGTGCCTGAAGTTGCTTTGCAAGCTATGAACAGTGTATGATATACTTTTGTAATGTTAGCTTTGAGAACTTAATAATGATTGAATTCAAATAGAGGTTTAATAATAAATGTGCCTGGCAGCTGTTTAAAGAACTGCCTCTAACAATTCCCTGTAAACAATTTAACATTCCTGTCTATTTAGAATTATTTTTGATATGGGGAAGGTTGTTATGTTTAGTACTGCATTGAGCCTGAAGCAATGTTACTTTTGTTTTCTACGTTCTGTGTTGTTTTTGACGGGTTACTCAGGTGTGTATACATTGGACATTCCCAGATGAGTTCAAACAAGAAGAGACCAAATGCGCACTTGAAGATTTGTTAAGAAATCTTTCATTTTTCCTACCGCCTAGAAAATATACCTCATCCATTATGTGTACAAAAGTAAACAGCATACGGTTACCATAAACTCCATGTCATTGTGTTTGTAACAATGAGACACCTAGGCGACACTTTTGCAACTGTTTGAATAGGTTGCTGAATAGTTAAAAAGAAAAGTTTGAGTTAAATTACCTTTGAAGAGCTTTCCGTATTCTCTTGTCATGGTTTTTATATTGAAAGCAAGCTGTCCTTTTTTAAAAATTATGTGTTGATGAGTTAAAAACTTGGTCATAATTGATGGTCAATAATATTATAGAACCTGTTTACAAAAACATTCCGGCTTGCTTATTATTTAGTAATTGGAACTCACTAATTATGTTAGTGGTCTTTATCTGACATGTATTAGGTACATCATGTAAGTTCTGATAAAAATAGAAATAATTACAGTACTGTGGCCCTGTTTTACAAAAAATAGTTATTATTGTGAAATTTGCACATACTTAATGTGAACACGGTCTTTGAATGACAGCGATTGTATAACCTTCAATATTGCTATGAGTAATGAAGAAGCATTTTGAAAAATATATTGCTGCATTCACATGTTGTCGGGTCAGAAGGCAGATACAACTTTGGATTCCCAGCCTTGCAAAATGTTCATGTGAACAATTGTCAAATGTCTGAACTGTCTGCTTGTCGTCTGACTCAAATCAGATGACAGATCTGCCTTCCTACCTTGACACCTACATTTCTATGAAATTATTTATGGTTATATATGATCTGTTCACCCATCGTGATCGCGTATTCACGTCCTCAGCGATTGCACAGTGGCGCTTCCCTAGTGGAGGTAAAAACCAATGTGGCAATGGGTTTTGCTGTTATGTTGCCCTAGTCAAATGAGTCTGTTCTTCCCAATACTATTTCCAATAATGCAATGTTTGGCTGTATAACTGACTGTGTCCCTTTAAATGTGAAAATGAATCTTGAGCAATAACCAACCACCTTTCAGATGTGTCATAGCTGAGTGCATAAGCTATTCCGGAAAACTATTAGTTGGTAATTATTTGGCAATTACAAAGAAGTTAGTCATTTGTTGCTTATTAGAATACGCTCGGCGCTTCCTAATTGTGAAAGGTAACGTATTATGACAATGATAAATGCCTTTCAAGTGCATCTTTATTGGGCCTTTAAGTGATAGACGGATTTAAAAAAGCATGTTATTTAGTTATTATCACAATTGTGAAACTGACCCTGGTTCGTCTGTGAATCTAGCAACTAACTAGCCCATTAGCAGTGATAACTTAAAGATAAGGAAGTCACTTACCTACTGTGTGCTTAGTGCTAACGCTCATAAATGTGAGATAATTTTCTTTTATTACTGGACATCATCCCAACAGGCCATGGTTAGGTAGAGCCCATCAGCTTTAGTCACTGCCTCAGGTCCCATGCTCTGCATCTACTGATTGTACATGTATTTAGGACCCATGTGCCTGCGTGGAGGTACGTCTCTATTTAAAAATAGCACTTTTATTTTGGAATGCTAAAGCAAAAGTGCAACTTTAAAAAAAATATCATGTGATTTAACTTGGTCTTTCTATTATGAAACTGATTAATTCTTACTGTGGAATATTTAAAAGTGCATTTTGCCCTGTTTAGCTGGCTAAAAAAACAAATAAGCCCTTTTACTCTAAAAAATTGGATGCTGTTTACGTTATCCAGTGTTCTTCATGACAGAAAATTCAAACTTGACAGGAATTACAAAATTCATGTATGTCTTCAATAATCCATATTCATACTGTGTAGAGTTGGTGTGTTAAGTCTTAAAATAAATCCAAAATGTCCAAATTTGCTTAAAAAATGACTGATCTACCAATACTGCAAACTTGTTGCAAAGGCTTTCAAGTAATCCTAACTTGTCACGACAAAATTCAATCTAGACTCAGTGACTAGTCAAAAGAGATTGAGAATAACACAACAAGTCACTTGCAATGTGTACCTGTGCCATTTTCGAACTTGCAATTTTAGTGTTGGCTAACTGCAATGTGTACAAGTACCACTTTTGAATTTAGAGTTGTAGAACCTTGATAAATTCTGATTTAAAAGTGTTTTCTTAAGTCACTAATGCTTTCCTAACGGAAATGGAATCCTATCACTATATAGAATATTTATGAGACTGTCACTATAAGAATAATAAAGGCCTAATTCGATTTTCGGTTCAGCCAGCTAATATGGGGTAAAATGCAGCTTTGAATCGAAAGTTCACAGGACAAAAAGCACAAAGCAAAAAATTTTAAGGGGGCATTATCGTTTGTGCGAATGCAAAATGCATTTGGAAATTATTGTTGGATGGACTTCTTGAAGTTATTAGCTTTTATCAGAATAATACAACTCCAAAATCAGTTGTGTCTCTGTGGTATCTTATCACAATCTCCATTTCTAACTGTCATCCAGACATTCGTTGAATTCAAGATGGGTGTCTGCTATTTAAGTTCGTTTTAGATATTCTCCTATTTAACGCGTGGGATTTGGCTCATCGGCAGAGCATTTGTCTACTAATGTGGAGCTAGTGGATTTGATTCAGCGCTGCTGCTAATTTCTGTAAAATTACTTTTCTCGTCAAGGCAGTCCTTTAAGCCTTGTGCATAAGTGATAGCCGCCTGCACCTAAAAGTATAGCACTTGCACATATACATATTCACAAAACATTTTAGCAACAATAAAGAAAATCGGGTATTATTTTCATAATTTTCCCTAAATCTGTGGTACAAATTGTCCTCCCTCTCCCTCCCCCCACCCCCGAATTCCTGCCTACAATGTGAACTGTGACTTGGTACATGCTGCTGGTAAAAATGCAACCATGTTTAGATTCAGTCGTTTCTTGGTTTCATACCCAGGAGCCATGCTCCCTGTCAGCCACACCTTTGTCCAGATTCAGCTAAGGCAACCGGATACCTAGTTGAGTGATGCAGACTTGTAGCTGTGTATCAAGGATTTTATTGCCGATGTCTCACAAAATTAAAGGGTATGATTGTGGGTGCTTGGGATTAATTTCTCCATTACAGCAAGGTGAAAGTGATATCATTGTGTTTGGCTGGACAACCTTGGCTGCCCTGCGATCCATTCCTGTTTTACAAAAAAATAGATAGCGAAACTTAACATGAAAATTGACAGAGGCTGTGTCTGAACAATAATAGTTCGTAACTTGCTCTGGAGGTTTGATTTCATGCAAAAATGGAGAATGTAATAATTAAAAGAAGTTACTTCTTGAATTTAGTAAATATGCTGTAAGGTTGAAATTCAAGTTTATTTGATAATAACACATAAGTACAGTACATTTGCTTCAATTATACAATATCTTGCAGGCAAAACAAACAGTTCTGGTTTTCAAAGCCTTTCATTATTGCTGCAAACTTTGAAAGTATTATAGCATGTTTTATCAGGTGAGAATCTTTTGCATGTTAACAATAATAATAGTTAAGGCTTTGTTTCATTTATGTTTAGCGAGGACTTTCACGAAATGAAATCCTCTTTTCTACCTTATTGTGTACCAAATTGAAGGAGTTCATATTTTCAAACTGGCCTTACATGAGGGCTGATTGGTCTTCATTACAAATGCTGATTTGTAAGCTAACAATATCCTGTACAATTTCTATGTGATACTTGTGACTCAAGACCCTACTCAGACAAACCAAATAGAACCATTAAATAAACATAACATATTTATGTCAAATAAAGATTATGTAACGGAAACAAGTATTCTTTTTCTTTCCAACACATGTTGCTGTATTCAAAAATTTAAGTGCATTGGTAAGAATGTCTGCCTTGAACAATGCCAGATCAATTATTTTGTCCAATAGCTGAGTTGGAGCAAGGCTGATCAGCTGATCTCCTTGTGATCAAGAGTCCTGCAATATTGAACTATAGCCACCAATGTGCCATTTACACTTAACTGTTGAGTGGAGCAAACTGGCTCAAAGAAAACTGACACAGTGTAAGCTGACATACACAGTGATCAAACTGTATCTATTAATGGACTTTGATGTGGCACAAAAACCTCATTTGCAACTAATATTGCATTGGAATCTCCAGAAAATTTTTGCAGTTCTAGTACATACTTTTGTCATTAATCAGGTCCATGCTAGGAGTTTCCCAAGAACATCTTGCACAAGCGAAACTTGCCCCCACACCCTACACCTTATGACAAATATGGCTCATAATGGATTATACACCTGTATGTATGTTACTGAGCAAAGGCATGAGTGGTAATTACTTTTGCCTTGACTGCAGGTTACTGTACAACAATAATTTAGGGTTGAAATTATCACAAATTATTACTACTTAGCCTAGCATAACCTGAAAAGTACTCCATCTATTTAACTCATAATATGGCTCTGACATGTGTGTTTTTATTTGTTAAAATTTCCCTTAAAATAAAAACTGGGCTTTGAAAAACAGAAAAATGACAATTGTGCGAAATAAATAAAGATCTACCGTAACTAATGTTCAAAGGTAAATCATAGTGTGGACAAACCATGCATTATTAAATGCCCCTAAGACTGAACCCTCATAGATTTTAAATTATGTGGACTTTACTAATACCTGCGCCTTTTTTTTGCTTATTTCAAATCAAAATACAATAATACAAGTTTTGCCTGCATTACAATGATGAATTGCATATGAGATAGTGACTGATGCATTTCCACATGGAGATGTCCGATAAATGCTTATCATATGTTGCATTGTGGGTAAATACTTTAGCATTAGATTGGAGTCACAGTGCGCGTTATTTCAGAACGAGCACATAAAACAGGCCGGGTTTCTTACCAGAAAAGTGAAATCATGTAGGACCATACAAAATTGTGAGTCGGTCACAGTGGTGATTATTTGACAAGGTTGGAATATTGACTTATATGAGAAAATTTAAGGTTTCCGTCCATAACTACTAAAGATTTCTTGCAACAAATGTCTTGCAAATACCTTGCTGTTATGGGATTCTATGCTCTCTTGTTTTGTATCTTGGTGGCAATGAATGGGCATTTTATAAAAATATTGTAGCACTGTTTATGGTAGTGCAAGTTGCATTGTTCTTTTAAACAAACATGGTGTTATACTTACTGATTATTTCTGAACTAGGGGACTATTACCGAGCACGAGTGATCACATTTATGAACATGGGAATCAAGTCAGCATGTTGGTTGTGATTTGGTTGTTAATTCATTGAAAATGATAATTATTAGATATCGAAACTGGAGTGTGTCTCACAGATAGGAAATTAATATCAGGATTACGTGATTTTATGTCTGTAGTGTGACATTGCAACCTAACCAAAAATGCCTGTGTTGTACTGACGTCAAATACCTCCTGGGCATAGATTGGCAGGGACAAAATGTGATAATACCAACCAATATTAAGAGTGTTGGCAGTGCTATGATGTGAGGGGGAGGGGACGACCACAATTTCCAAAGGAAAACTGCTTCAGAAAACCCTAAAACAACATGCTGGTTTCTTTTAATTGTTTATACCAATAGGGGGGCCACTGCCCTTGCCCTGCCTCCTTTTCTTAGAACCTCCATGTACAAACACGTGGTGGACATGATTTTCAAGACAAGGTCCATTCCTGTACTTTTATTTGACTGTTGTACCTGTTAATGTGTGTTTGTGATTCAATGAAAACATGTTTTATCAGGATAGCCCCAATATTGGTTTTACAACATTGCTAAGTGTGCTTAGCCAGTTACCTGCTCTCACATTTGTTATCAGTGTTTTCCTTGCTGGTTGCGGTTTGCGAAAATATTTACTCAAAGGCGTCAAATTTGATGGAGTATCATGGTAACGGTACAGTGATCAATAAGTCATAACTAACTTTTTACCGCTACTGACGTACATAGATAACAGTTACTTTATGTCCACCGTGATGTTACCAGGTAATAGTGTTCCCATTATTCCCAAGGCTAATCCAGTGTGAACATATTTATTTCAGTGTTCAAATCTATTCATGCATACCTTCAGTTGTTTCATGAAGGGCAGTCAAACACAAAATCTTAGCGAATCTTAAGGGGAATTTTTACGTCATCTTTGATTGATATTGTTGAGTTTTTCAGCCAGTGGTAACAGTCAGGAATCTCCCCAAGAAAAATTCCTGCGGACTTTGAAGCTTAGTCATAATCCAGAAATCCATACCAGCAAACCACATGATCTTTATTGTTGACAGTACATTTTTATTATATAATGATTAATATAGTAAATGGCAAATTAAATGTTTACTTTATCTTGAACCCTGTCATGGTGTTTATAGCCATTACTCAGAATCAGTGTGGCAGTTCTCTAGAAGATACTAAACATGGCAATAACCCCAATATCATAGTGAGCTTGTTTTCCCAGCTTCTCTCCTGATTAAGATTAAATTAGATTAAACGCCATTATATTGATAAGCACTCTGAGTCAGTCTCCAAGAGAGAAATTTTTATGGTCTAAAAATTTCTTTTTTACAATATGAGTAATATTCTGTAGGGATTGTGACTGACTAAAAAATCTGTCACTTAAAAAATTTTCTATTTTGTACTAAATGAGTTGAACTTATGTTTTATTTATATTATTAAATTGTAGGGAGCCGGCTTTTCAATAAAGCAGATTAATTAAACAAATTTATGAAACATGTCGTTGGCTAATCATGTTACTTTACAATCATTTGCCTTGTTGTGTTGCATTACGAAACTCGTTCAGGTTTACGCCCTTGATTGGCTTAACATCTTCCTCTGAAATTTACAAATTAATGCTTTTAAAATCCCATGCCTGGCTTAGCACCCATCTAAAAGCTGTGAGATTGAGTCTTCCTTGAAAGCATTCGAGTCATGCAAATTTATAGCTCGGAAAAACATATGATACTCGCTTACCTGAGACAGTACATGGTATGTGTTCAGGTTTTCATCAACAGGTCTGCACAGGAGTAAGGAGACTGAATTTTAGCATTATGCAGTCATTGCAAATCGGACTTTTCCATGACTGTCGGATATACGTGAATTAAAAAAATCACGATGTTAATCTCTAGAAAGAATTCATTACAGAGAGTACATTTTTATCAGAGAGGAAGTGTTCACTCAATCAGTTACCAAAGTTACATTTGCTAAAATTAGTTTATTTGATTTGTGCGTAGTTGACTTTCCATTCCATATTCTGAAATTGCTTTGTTGATGAAAAATTTCATAAAATATACTGAACAAATATACGAATGCTCTAGTTTGGGTTACGCAGCCCTACAAATGGCTTCATCAGTAGCATTGGCTTTATCGAAGCCTTGATTCTAATTAATTTAAGAGCATTAGTCTACCTAACAGGTGAAATCATCTAATGGCTTTGGCCTGTCAGTTTCAGTGAGACCTACCTTGATTTCTCTAACAGTTTGTATATTCTAATAGTCCGTACACCTCCCTTGAAACACGGTGTCTCTCTCTCTAATAGTTCATACAGTAGGTTTCTGAGGGAAAAATAGTCCGTACACATATTTGCGTGGGAAAATATAATTTGTACATGCTTTTTGAATAGGTGAAATGGAAATGCGTATTACTATAAGTAGATTTTCTCAACAAAGGTTCTGTTGCCCTCAGATTTCGGTAGTCTTTAGTGAATAAATATACAAAATTGTGGATTAATAGTGCCATGCTGTACTGCGGTATTGTTTGAGCTGTAGTGCCCAGACGCTCAGTGACCAAAATTAATCCAGTAAGGCACTGTGTCCATTCGGTCACTACTCATCCTCAGTAAGCAGCCAATTACATTTCAAAAACACTGGGAGAATTAGTTGGAGGTCGGAGGGAATTTCATCAAAATAGGAAGAATATGTTTCCTTTCTGTGAGTTATGAGAATTCTTCAATATCCGAGAGCTTCCAACCTAAAACGGATTGGGAGAGTTGGGAAATTAACTGCCACATTTCTCTTGCCTGATTTTTTCGAATACATGTTTTATCTAGTGCAGTGCAGTCAGAAACTCAGTGCAGCAAACAGCATGGAGGTATGAAGTTTGCAAACATGGGATGAAAATAAAGCAACAAAGTGTTCAAGTATTATATTTTGAAATAATGCATCATGCGGGACAATAATTTGTAATACTCAAGGTACCTAAACTACACGGTTAACAGACTCATAAACATGGTCACAGCCGACGCATGAACACGACTCACGGACCAGCAAACACCGTCCACTGACTCACAAACACGGGAACGTACTCACAAAACACGATCCATTCACCCAAATACATGGGACATGGTCTCACATTGATGAAGAAACACAGTTAACGCACCGCCAAACACGGTTTACGGACAAAATGTAGATGTCAGGTGACCCAGGAAGCCTATGAGTCTGTGACCCGTGTTTGGCGGTCTGTTAACCGTGTTTCCTCGTGAATATGAGTCCGTGTCCCGTGTATTTGGATGCGTGGATCGTGTTTTGTGAGTACGTTCTCATGTTTGTGAGTCAGTGGACGGTGTTTGCAGGTCCGTGAGTCGTGTTCATGCGTCCGTGACCGTGTTTATGAGTACATTGACCATGTAGTTTAGGTACCTTGAATGTGAATTATATTACAAGTATCAAGGTACCTAAACTACACGGTTAACGGACTCATAAACAAGGTCACGGACGCATGAACACGACTCATGGACCTGCAAACACCGTCCACTGACTCACAAACACGAGAACGTACTCACAAAACACGATCCACGCACCCAAATACACGGGACACGGACTCATATTCACGAGGAAACACGGTTAACAGACCGCCAAACACGGGTCACAGACTCATCGGCTTCCTGGGCCAGCTGACATCTTCATTTTGTCCATAAACCGTGTTTGGCGGTCTGCTAACCGTGTTTCCTCGTAATTATGAGTCCGTGTCCCGTGTATTTGGGTGCGTGGATCGTGTTTTGTGAGTCCGTTCCCGTGATTGTGAGTCAGTGGACCATGTTTGTAGGTCCGTGCCCGTGTTTATGAGTCCGTTGACCGTGAAGTTTAGGTACCTTGATATTGCCAAACCACCATCTCAGAGGTCGTTGTTGCACTCATTGTTATCATTGACCTTTACCTCTAATAATTTGAACACTTGACTTTCATCTCTTATAGTTCATACTACCAGTTTTGTCTCTATTAATTGGAACAAGAAATTCTCAGGGGAAAACAAGTTCTTACATTAGTGTACGAACTGTTTGAGAAAACACCATATGTGCTAAGAAAAGATCAAACAATTGAAATTAAGGCAGCTATAATCCATTGACCCAAGCCACCTATGAGAAAAGCTAATGCAAAGTGATCAGTGTTTTCCTTGTAATGCATGGCGATATGTCGCTAAAAATTTTTTTTGAAACATTTATATTCAGTCATACTGAAAGACAATGTAAACGAGCTGTAAAATTAAACTGAGATGTTAATATCTGCTTTCCCTGTCACTCAAATTCACCCTCGGCCACATAATATTTTCAGTCTTTTGCAAACAAAAGAACCACAGGATTCCATGTTAAAAACTTGCAATTAGCAATTTTTTTAGAAAATAAATTTCTCAATTTGTAATATTTTAATATTTCTGTTTTTATCATGCGAAAAACTGTATAATATAACGTTTTCATGAGATTTGTTTATCTCTATAGATTACAGCCCAAATCTGAATTCTTATTGGAATACATTTTTGCTAACTGATGGCATTTAGAGGTGTCTGTCATATTTATCTTTTCATGTCTGCTTATCAATGTAAAACTGCTTGTACAATCGCTTAAGAATAGCATTGAAAGATAGTGTTGCTTTTTCCAGTAGTCAGGGAGCACATGACTTTTCATTTTCTCTGTGTGTGTTGGGTTAAGACTGACTAATGGCTCAGCTGTTGGAAGTCTGGGTAATCTTCCTCAAAATACCACGTTTTTCCGGGTTAATGCCCAGTGTGCTTAAGGTCACAGTTATGTTGGACCCTCAAAAAATGTCCAAATTTAGTTAACTTCGGAACATCATATCTCAGAAATGACCTATTGGATTCATATGAAACTTTCAAATACCATGTGTTATACACTGTTCTTGAAAGCTCTGTTTGGGATTGCTTTTGAAGTGTACCGGTTTTGCATGAAGCGTTATCAAAAATAGGACATTTATATGATTTTATGAAAATACGAACAATCATTATGGAACGTCCCAATGACCACCGTAGGTATCTACACTGTGACTAAAGTGATCCGGTTTCGTCATATGAAGTAGGTGCACTTTACTGGTTTGAAAAGAAGTTCATCGAAGCAAATAGCAGGTGGGCTTTCACTTCAAAATTTTCTGAAGTAGAGGGTGGGCTCTCAGTCAAGTGGTGGGTGCTCATCCAAAGACTTTAGTAAATTGGTGGTGGGCATGTTCCTTTTGTGTGTAAAGTCATTAAACGAGTGGTAGACCTTGTATAGTTTTTTTTTTAATTTCAGACAAAAGAACAGGCTTAGCTGCTAAATGAATGAATTTGAGTCGTATTTTGAGCAGTGTATGGAATTCATTTAGTACTGACATTTGTGTACAGATTGTGAATAAAATACAAGTATCTCTACCAGCTTGCTGTAAGCTTTGATATCCGCAGTTTTGTTTTTGAGGTATTGACTTCTTGTCGCTTTTGTTTCATTTCAATGATAAGAAAATGTTGTATTTGATGCCAGCTATTAGCAGTCACAACGAAATCGTCATAAATCAAACGTCTAGTTATCCTTACTGACATGACGCCACAAATTCCTAATCGATGTGGTTAGATCATTTCGACCCATGATAAATTTGTCCGGAATTCAGTCGTATGCCTGGTGTTGCCCGAAGTGATGCTTGTGTGATTGCAACAGTGCAAATTGTATTGTGCAACTTTTCAGCAGGCAGGTCACGCATCTTCAGTGGTTATGTTGTTTAAATCCTTCATGTGGAGCGTGTGGATTGGTGCAGTCTGAGAAATTGCCTACCAAAAGATTTAAAACCACTTTTATTGACACAAACTGTAGTATTTCAGTGTTCCTTGAGGTATGCCGGAAAATGGCTTTAGCCAGACATGTTGAATTTTGCCTTGCATGGGTCACTTAATCACCTGGTGGTTGTTACATAACACTTTTCATACCTATTGATTGTGTCATTAAAATTTAATGGGTGACATCGTTAGTGTGCCTGACACCAAATAAACAAGTCCTTGTTAAGCAGTTTGAAGACTTGAAAATGTGGCATATCTTTAATTTAATTTACGTGGTCAACCTCAATTGAAAATTTTCTATTTTCACAAAAAGTAAGGGGGTGGAAAATTAATTGTCAGTCTCTAATAGTGCATATTTACATTAGTTGCTTACCAAGGAACAGCAACTGAACAGGTAAAATAAAGGGTGGAATTCGTTTTGTTTTCATGGATATAACTGAATCATTTCAGGGCAATGGGCGATGGTTGAAATAAGTGCGTAACTACTTTTTTGTGTCATCGTACATCGATTGCCCTTTTTAGTTTGTTTTTTTCTGGTATCTTGGTCTTCACTAATGTTGTCCTTATTTTTCGTTTTAATCAATCAAAATCAGAGTGTTAGCATTAGAGTGTATTTGTGTGGGCCTGCATGCACGTAAATGGATAGTGAACCTGCATATTGTGGTATAAACTGCTAAAAGCCGTGTGGATATTGGAGAATGTTATGATTTTCATAGATTTCTGTCATGAAATTCATGTTAGAGAAAGAGCTTTGACAGAGGAAACAAAAATAAGTTCATATGCAAATGATTGGTTGTCATATCCTACATTATTGTGCCCATTTGCAATTTGCATATAATGTTGACAAAACAACCTATATAAAATCATGAGTATTTCTCCTCGGTTGATAAAGTCTCATAGTAAGATGCCAAATCTTATTATTTTGATTAGATTTGCAATCAGGTGAGAGCTATGTTCTGTTAGCAAGGCGGGTGTTTTAAGTAACTTAATGGCGGAGAAAATAAAATTTAACCTTAAACAAATTTTGGTCATAATTATTGACTATCACATTGCTGTATGGGTCACATATACTTCATTCATGAAAAGTCCATTTGCCTCTATACTCATGTTAACTCACCACATTAGCTGACCTACTAATCACTTCATAGGCAAAATTTTATGAATGGCATATGTTTTTTAGATCATCTCCAAGACTGATTTGAACTAGTGGAGCTAAACCCATGCTTGGAAAATTGCAGAGTATTTTAAGTGTGTTAAGCTGATAAAAGTACCATCCTCTATCAATTTAAACAAATAACTGGCAGCCAATGGTGAGAATTGTCGATTTGAAATCACAATAGCACACCCGATTTTGTTGTTTTGTAGCTCTGGTCAAACCTTACAAATATCAAGTCCATCCCATCAAAAATATGTTTTCAGCTGGGGGGAGGAAACCGAATATGTCCCTAAAGTGAGAAACCACATCTTCCCACAATTACTGATCGAGATCTATCTTTAGGTAGTCTCTGACTAAAAATAGATTACAACATCTCACTGATTAGGTCTTTGGTATTCTTATAGTAAACATAAGCTTCAGGTTCCCCAAGTGACAGATGAATTTAATTACTTGCTCTTACTGATTGAAGCTGTATTTGAAGTTAATTTCAGGTTTTCAAAGCTTTTGAGTTACCTTACTTTGTGAATATATATACCGACTAGTGATGTTTGTGGAAATTTATCTTCTTTGTTCTGTGCTCTCTAACTTACATTCTCCAGCACACATATCCAAGTTTTTTTAAAGGATTCATAGTATGTTTCCATGGTGCATTTGATTTAGCCCTTATCATTTGAAAGGGAAGGCAACTATTTTATGTTACCTTTATTAAAAATCCTTGGTAATCTTGGACAGACATGTTCAACTGTTATCGACTGTTGTATTTACTATCAGTGGAACAATGAGCAAAGACTATAAATCAACTCAAGGCCTTTTCATACTGACTGAACTCCGGTCTGAGTGGAGCGGCGACGTTAACTGCGGAGTTAACGAAACCGTTCATACTGGCTTCGGTAGTTAACGGACATCGAAGTTAATGGTAGGGGACGCTGTTGCCATAGAAGTAATCGTAAGGTAGCGCTGCACGCTAACCTTTTTTTGTAAATGTGACTGTTTGGGAACATTTAGATTGTGTAAATTGACATAAACTTATTACTTGGCGGAATTCTGGGAAGTATGTTGGTCTGACATCAATTTTTTTATGTTTGTTTTTTGGTTGTTTGATTTTCACGAAATTTGTAGATTCGAAAGTCCTGGAAGCCTATTGTTTTTGGTCATGATCGTATTCAACTAGGTGGCTGACGTGGCGGCCATTTTATTTCCGATTTCACATTAAATGCTCATAGAGGCCGCATTTTTTGACGTACAGAGCTGAAACTTGGTAGGATTATTATAGAACACATGTGCTACATTTGTGCCAAAAAACGTTAACTTCCAATTAAAGATGGCGGAAATATTGACAATGGCGCATGCACACCTCGATATCTGGCCAAAAACATTTTCTCTTGTAGAGGGCGCATTGGCAAGCCAAACACTTTCAAACTGGTCACGTGTTTGTTGCTTTTGATCATCTTTTATAAAATTTTGTTTAACCGGAAGTCACTTTCAAGATGGCGGCTCTGGCGCATTTTCACCCATTTTCAATCGTTCTGTTGTCGCATTTTTAACGGGAAGAGCAAATGACGTGAATTTTTGCATATGGATTCCTTGAAGTATGCTCTTTCAAAAGTTTTGCAATAACGTTTTTCTCAGACTTACCGTTATCGAGTTATTTGACTTTGAATTTCAAAAAAACGCAAAATTTCAATTTTTTCGAAAAATTTATGGAATGTTATGAAACTATCAATCTAGATAGAGTTTTGGACGGGCTTTTAGAAGATGTTTTCCATTTTAAGCTACAATGTCTACTTTTTGAATTATTTGAGATTTTCTGATAGTGCTTTTCCTTTGTTGACAGCTCTTGCTGCACTGATGTTGGTTTAGCTTCTGCTGAACAAGATCATGAAGACATTGCTCATAGAGGCCGCATTTTTCGACGTGCAGGGCTGAAAACTAGTACGATTATTATACCATACAAGCACTACAACTGCGCCGTAAATCTTTAACTTCCGATCAAAGATGGCGGAAATATCGGCAATGGCGCCTGCACACCTCGATAACTGGCCAAAAACTTTTTTCCTGTAGAGGGCGCATTGGCGAACCAATCATTTTCAAACTGGTCACATGTTTGTTGTTATTGATTGGCTTTTATAAAATTTTGTTTAACCGGAAGTCACTTTCAAGATAGCGGCTCTGGAGCATTTTCACCCATTTTCGATCGTTCTGCAGTCGCATTTTGAACGGCAAGAGCAAATGACATGAATTTTTGCATGTGAATTCCTGGCAGTATGCTCTTTGATATCATTTTTCTCAGACTTACCGTTTTCGAGTTATTTGACTTTGAATTTCAAAAAAAAAACGCAAAATTTCGTTTTTTTTAGAAAAATTCATGTGATGTTGCGAAACTGCCAGGTTACTTGGAGTTTTGAACGGTAGGACGTCTACTTTTTGAATTATTTGAGTTTCTGAAAACGCTGTTCCTTTGTTGAGCGATTTTGCTGTTCGCCAAGTGTCGCTCAAGACTGTAGCCTATTTACTAATTTCTGTCATCTTCTCTAGTCACATGAGTGTTATAGTGTTGCTCATAATCGCCACCTTCATCATCACAATCATCATCATCGTTCATTTCGCCTATTGTCGCTCAAGATTGTAGGTAGCACTGAACAGTCAGGCCACGGCCACGGGGCATTTTCTAGTGACAGTCAGGCCGCGGCCACAGGGCATTTTCTAGTAGTGCCTACAATTCATATACAGGGCGTATTTCAGGTTTGGTTTTTTGTTCGAGGAATCTGTTGTAAACAGATGCAAGAAAACTGATTTGTTTGTGTTTTTGAATGAGAAAATCCAAATTTTACCTGCTTTTGATTCAAACGGGTGGCTGGCATTAATTGCTATCAACCTCTGTCGTCTGCCGTCGGAGAAACTGGGTGCGTGAACAAGACTGAAGAGTATTTTTTACTGATTTGTTTGCTAGTCACATGAATGTTATCGTGTTGTTCATAATCTCCGCCTTCATCGTCATTGTCGTCGTCCTCCTCCTCCCCATTGTCCTGTTTTCATGTAATATCGCCAAGTGTCGCTCCTCCTAGTGCTCTCGCACTGTTGCCAGTTTACTGGGTGCATGAACAAGACTGCAGGCTATCTTACTGATTTGTTCGCTAGTCACATGAATGTTATCGTGTTGTTCATAATCTCCGCCTTCATCGTCATGATCATCGTCGTCGTCGTCCCCATCGTCCTGTTTTCACGTAATTTCGCCAAGTGTCGCTCCTCTGAGCGGAGTGAGCGCTCTCGCACTGTTTCCAGATGACCGGGTGCGTGAACAAGACTGCAGGCTATTTCTTACTGATTTGTTCGCTAGTCACTGTTATCGAGCTCCGCCTTCATCGTCATGATCCTCGTCATCGTCCTCCCCATCGTCCTGTTTTCGCTTAATTTTGCCAAGTGTCGCTCCTCCGAGCGCTCTCGCACTGTTGCCAGTTTACCGGGCGCGTGAACAAGACTGCAGGCTATTTTTTACTGATTTGTTCGCTAGTCACATGAATGTTATCGTGTTGTTCATAATCTCCGCCTTCATCGTCATGATTGTTGTCGTCGTCCTCCCCATCGTCCTGTTTTCGTATAATTTCGCCAAGTGTCGCTCCTCCGAGCGCTCTCGTTTTTATTTCGATTTGGGATTATTCGAGCAAAATATAACTATTGCCAACTTCACTACCTTTACATTGTTGACGATAACAGTGGCACCTAGCGATAGCATTAAAGGGACCAAAGTTGACTGGTCATGCTGCACCACAGCATTGACGCTCCACTATTAAATCCACCTACTTAGTACAAAGTTACGTAAACAGTGCTGTTAACTTCGATCCAGGGCCGAAGTTAACTGTTCATACTGACCGCATCTCCCCATAGCATCGACTCATCAACGTTAGTATTGTAACGGGGGCGGTATCTACGACCAAGGCGCNTCGATTTGGGATTATTCGAGCAAAATATAACTATTGCCAACTTCACTACCTTTACATTGTTGACGATAACAGTGGCACCTAGCGATAGCATTAAAGGGACCAAAGTTGACTGGTCATGCTGCACCACAGCATTGACGCTCCACTATTAAATCCACCTACTTAGTACAAAGTTACGTAAACAGTGCTGTTAACTTCGATCCAGGGCCGAAGTTAACTGTTCATACTGACCGCATCTCCCCATAGCATCGACTCATCAACGTTAGTATGAAAGGGCTAACAGACTGGGTTCACTAGCAAGTGGGACATTGGCAAAGCAAGTGAATGGTAACACTACACCAAAATGCAGACCATTAGCTGTGCTGTTATGTAACTTTCCCTTGTTCTATGGACAGTGATTACATGTCGGGTTAATAGCACTTAACACAGAAACATGTATTTCTAAGATAATCAGCTATCATCAAAAAGAGCAGTCTCCTGTAATTAATGAGATTGTGTGATACAATATGTTTTGCTTGTACTGCAAGACAGCATCTTGGGACTTGCGTGATCTCAGTTTTCTTGTAAAACTTGGCCTACTGGATGTAGTCCTGGATCTCCCTTGATGTCATCTCAGACCATCGCCTTCATATGCCATAATTACAAGACAAGTTTGTGCAGCATGAACTGACATGAGCAATTATGGTGACACTGCACTACAATTCCTGAAGTTGTGATGCAGACACAAATTGACACTGTGATGTCAGCTGTGCATAAATTTAACCACATTGTTTCCTGTCAGCAGTCTGGTTGAATGCAAAATGGGTCAAGGAGCAATTAAAGGATCCTCTTAGTTGCGCTACTGACCAATGTGATGTCTGAGCACACTAAGAGGAGAACTTTACTCTCTTTTTTCACAGAAAACTTGCACTTTTTCCATAGATTTGTACAAGAACCGAGAGCGTCATCAATACTTGATATCACAAACACTGATTTAAGTTCCTTTCGTGTGGAGCAGAGTAATTACCGCATTAATAATGGTTTCACAGCAATTAAACAATGGCTGAAATAAACGGCAATGTGAGGACTGAAATACAGGAATACAATAAAAGTTAGACAAAAACAATGTTATGGGATTTGGTTTATTGACTATAATGTTTTCAATCAGGATGCATCTTAAGGTATTCATTTAGTTGGGTTTTATTAATTTATTGAAGGGTAATAGATTATTGGCTTGCAAATAGTGATGCCAGACAAGCGATTGCGAAAACGCTATTAACCATGGACGACACTGATATCTCGGTGGATTTGGAAACCACTGTCATCTGAATGTTTGAGTCATAAGGGGAGAGATGTTTGTAATAATTGTTCCAAATTTTGCTCTGTAACCATGGTTTGGTTAACTACAACTCCTTGATCATGTTCCGCATCTATTTCTAGATGTTTAGGATTATGTTGGTTCATCTGTCTAGACAGCCAGTCATTTGTAATGGAAGCTGTAACTTTTATGTTTGACAGACCAATAGATTAATTTTCTTGGAATTTTACTCTAGTTGGATTGTCTGTGCACACTCATGTGGGTTAACGCCCATGCTTGGCTTACGGCACACCTGTGATATTTCAAAATTTCTACTTCAGTTTTATGCACATGTTAATGGTTTACCAGCACCTCCAATTGATCAATATTTCTTTAAACAAGCCTGTGTCTTTGCGAACACCTTCTCATCTGAATGTTAGCTCCTAGGAAATGGGCATCTTGCTATTATACCTTTGAATAAAAATCAGTCAGTTCCAACCAGGCTGGAAAAATACCGGCCCATGCTGTCCTGCTCTTAACTCAAAGAGACATGAGATGGTACTTTTGGCTCATTACATCTCTCTCACTTGATCTTATAAAACAATGTTGAAACCATTCGGGCAAACAGCGCGTGGCAGGCTCATGTAGACACACTGCATAACAGCTTGGTCATGCTACTGAACCATTGTATGCAATCACTTGGTTCCAGGTGATAAGCTGCTTACTGCATAACATTCAATCTGACAATGTTGCATTTAACTCAGCTTGCACAAGCTTACTGTACCATAAGCGTAAGGGTGCATGCTCAGTGTCTTGTTTGACTGAGCTCCCAGTAAGTTTAAGTAATATTGGCAGTAACTTTCAAGAGCACTGTAAGTTGTGTTTACACTTGATTGAATGCTGTGCCCCAATGGATTAAGATTCAATTAGTTTTAGGTTTTGTGGCTGTAAAGGTTTTGTTGGTAGTACAATCTGATACATTATCGTGTAAAGTGCACATGTAAATTGTGTACTTAAAGCATCTCCATGGCAATAACATCACGTCAATTCTCAGAAATGTTTTTGTGGCTACAACTTCTAAATTCAACGGAATTTGATGATTAAAGGTGCCTGAGCCCCACCTTCCATCAAACAATAAATTTGGGTTTACACCACAGTATTATGATGTCAACTTGTTCCTTTTTCAAATTAAAGATGACATCTGGACTTGGAAAGAAACTGACTGTTCCCCAGCGGTAAGGGAGAGGGGGGGCCACTCATATTGACAAGGTGCCTGCTGGCGTGTACCAAAAATTGCGGGTAGGCGGTAATTTTTCACCAAGTTTTGCAGGACCCACGTGGGGTCCAAAAGGCCCATAATATGGGCGGCGCACTGCTGCTGGGGGCTGGGGGGGCTATAGCCCCCTACTTATTTCAGTGCTGCGCCACCCATGAAATAGATTCATGAAATGGAGCCATGTTTAAAAGGTGGCCTTGTCACAGTGATTAATTTTATGCAGTGAGGAAGCAACAATTAATTGTCAGTTCTTTTCAATACCAGAAACCGGGTGGCCCATGTGTGCTGTCTATACTGGTGAATTCGGTATGATTTTCACCAATTTAGGTATTTAAATGGGCCACTTTTTGAGTCAGCTGATGAAGTGATTGTATATTTCAAGAGTATTGGTATTGACATCATTGACCTTTTTCATGATTGCTAGTTCTTCTTTACCTCATGGATGCATAACTATGCCACTTATTTAGGTGACAACATGGGAACCATCAGCAGTGTGACTCTTTCTTGGCTGCTGCAGAGGACTGAACTGCCCCTTGTGGACCTTTCCAATGTGCAGTGATGTCTGTCCCTGAGACAATGACAATGACAATGTTGTTAAACAGGAACATTAACATTTGGTTAGTGTGATCCCGTCAGCTTTGGTGTTATAGTTCAGTGAAGTTGTAGCAACACTGCGCTAATGTGACCTTTGGTCATGTGGCCTTGTTGTTTTCGTCTGTGTTTGCCATGAAAAATGACCTCTCCGTCTCCCCAGATGAAAACTAGAACGTCACCTTCACAAGGCAGCCAACGGTTGCCACGTTGGGATGATGTACTAGAAAATGACTAAAAATTTGACTCTTGAACACATTAACAGCTGATCCAAATAAAGACAATATGGCGTGGCGGGAACTCGTTTTGCGTGCACTACACGTTTTGTGATTTTTTAATGTAAAGAATTAAAAACATATGTGGATAATTTGAAAGAGAATGCTTATACTGCATAAATAATAATTATTAGGACAAATTATTGAGAAAAAGTAACGTAAGCAGTGACCCATGCCGGAACTCTGATGGCATCGAAGTTAAGCATTCCCATTGTAGCGTTACTTCGGAATAAACTTGCACTGTTAACTTCGATTCAAGACTGAAGTTACATGTGTTCTCATTGGCTGAAGCTTCGGCAACACTGAAGCTTCAGAGCCGAGTGGGAAAAGCTTTTGTGTCAGAGCTTGGGCATGAATCAACTTTAATTAAGATATAATCTAATGCCACTAAATTTTGTGCATGGCAGAAATTTCTTGGTATTGCAAAATAAAGTAAAAATTAAATCCCAAACTGGTATTGCAATGGATGAATAAAATAATTGTAGTAGAAGTTGCTGATGATAGGCTTACAGGAGCATGTGGTAAAGGCATGCCTTCAGTCACAATTCCAGAACCTGTAATTATTTGCTTTCTTCTTATTTGCTGGACTGCACCCCTATTTGTCCAAAGTTTATTGCAACTGTGAGATTAAATTTTTTATGCAGACTCAAAATAGGTTGTTGGGCTATTTAAATGGATAATTATGTTTGGAATGAACATAAACTTAATAGCACAATGCCCAGGGGAATATCAAAGCAGTAAGATGAACCCACAGACCTGGTGAATATTTAGTAATTGCAGAGAAAAGGATGGGTCTTGTTATGTGTCTGTCTAGACTCAAAAGATCCAAACAAATCTATCAACAGGGAGCAATTTCAGAATCCACCTTTGTAGTTACACAATCTCTAGCCTCTAAGAAATATTTCACAATAGAGTAGCAGAAAGTAATATTTCACACATCAGTCATAATGCGTACCACCCACCTCACAAAGATATTGGCAAGAAGTTTTACATGAGCCGAGCTCGTATTTACGTTCATTAACACAACCTTCGGCTGTTTATGATTTTTACAGATTTTGTATGGAATAACATGTGATAGGGAGATTTTACAAGAACTTAATTTCAATTAACCCATTCGGTGATACTGACAAGGGTGTCTACTGAATTGCCAGCTTCAGGGGCGTATCCAGGAATTTTTAAAAAGGGGATCGGATCAAGTATTTTTTAAAAAGGGGTTCGAGTCAATAATTTAAAAATTGTAGATTTAAAATGACTGAATTGAAATAAAATGAAAAAGGGGGTCCGGACCTCCCTGACCCCTTCTCCTGGATCTGCCTGTGAGCTCTGACCTGACCGTACTCCAGCACCTGTTCCCGGCTCTTATTGCTCTTTTGGCTCGTGCACTTTTTGGTATAGAACAATTTGCCCTCATTCGGACGACCATCCTCACTATATACAAGCTAAACCTTGCGAAGAATGGCACTGGAATAGACTGAACAAGAACACAGCTGATATTTACTCCTGCCTTGTCTGCAGTTTGGCGCTTAGGCAAGATATCTCCCAAGTAAAGTAATTTGCACTACCTAACCTTGGTAAGGGGGGTTAAGATGTTCCACGTGTGTCTAGTTGCCCCAGCACAAGCAATGTCCACACTTCTATGTACTAAACACGGTGACTGCAGGAGTAACTAGGATAACTCATGGTGGGGATGGCACTAAACATTACTACACTCTGGTATAAAAACAAGTGAAAGCATTCACACACTAGCAGTACGTGACCTGCTTATTGCATGCGTTATATTTACACCAGAAATATAGAGGTGTAAAAAGCTATGCCATGCTAACTCTGTAGGTCGGTGGCACCATTCTAAACAATTAACGCCCACTGTCTACAATCTGCTGATATTTTAAATGACTCTTGCACAAGAACATGGTGAGGCTCACTGTTTATTAACCCATGACCATTCATGAAAGCGGTCATCACAACTTCACTGATATTTTCTTTTTAAGCACACCATGCTCGGGTAAACAATCACCCCTTGATTTTTGAGTTCCCCAATAAACCGCATTTCATGGTAACTCATAGGAATATGGTAATGGAATGCAATGGTCAGGAAAACCAAATTAATGAGCAGAAAATCCAATTCAATTCGTCTGAACAAGCATGGACAGTCTGAACGCTTGATGTTTCAAAAATAACTCAGTGGGAGACTTGATAGTCAGTACAGCGTATACATGCCATCCAATCAGAATACAGATCCCAGTCGTCCGATCTGCCTTGTCATTGCATTCGGCCCGACTTCAGGCGGAACTTCTTACCATGAGAAGGTTACACTGTAGTGATGTTTTAATTACTCTTAAGACTGTGTGGTGAATCGGCGCGATCGTTTCAAGTGCTTGGCAATATCCCTTTTGATCCGACATCCTGTCGGACTTCTCGTAAAATTTACGCTTCTGAACGCAGTATAGGTACTGCTTAAGGAGAAAGGTTAATTTTTCGATATCTGAAAACTGAGAACACAAACTTAGGTGTTCGCCTGTATGGGGATATTTGTGGGCTACGATTTCCATGCGCCACTTGAAAAGTTGAATTTGTGAAAGTGTGGTCTGTGTTTTGTTTAGCGCCAATGTGACATCCAGTGTATTTAGAGTCCTCATTGTTTTCTATCTTTGATGTCAATAGGCAAAGTAGCAGAGATCTGATTTTCATTTTGCAGGTACTGGCACCTTTGGTCGAGTGGTATTATGTCGTCACAGGGAGTCACGTGAATATTATGCACTGAAGATGATGGCGATCACAACGGTAATCAAGCTCAAGCAAACAGAACACGTCAAGCACGAGAAGTCCATCCTACAGAGTGTAAATCATCCATTCATTGTAAATATGTAAGTAGCATACCTATTAGGGCACCGCCTATTGACAAAAGTTCAATTTTACCTTGGCTCAAAACAGGGTTAAGTTCCATTGACCAAATTTCTTGCGAAAAAAAGCAATATCACACAAGACCTCACAAAAGCACACGAAAAGTGAGTTTTCACAATTATGCTCAAGAGCTTGCTATATAGTGTATCCTAGGAAAATGGCAATCGCTGAAGTGATTGGTCAGTTAAGTTTAATTCATAAGTTATGGCTGCTGAAAAATTAGGATATGCATGCATTTGAAGAGTGTACTAAAATGAGAACCATTTGTAGTTAGCATGCATGAACAAGTCCATAAGCAACACTATTCTATGAGGTATATTATACAAACCATACCCTTTTATAGGTCACTCTTGGATAGCCTGAAACGGTATAGGAGTAAATACTAGTTTATACAAAATAATGGCATCATTTGCAATAGATAATAGTGAAAACCCTTCTGTCGGCCTGCTTAGTAGTATTTTGTAGCTGCCAAGTTGGACCCATCTGTAGAGATTTTATTGGCACAGGTACCCTTCTATGAGTCTGAAAAGACACCATTTCCCATGGAAATTAAAAACACGTACAGTACCCCTGTTGGATGCCTCATCCCACACCCATTAGTCTATTTCTAACATTGGTATAACTGCATCAGTATAATGAAAAATTGGTAAATTTTCCATTGCAGTAGCGTTATCAGCTTTAGAAAAATAGGAAATTACAATTTTGGCTATTATTTGTATGCGAAATAAATAGTGTCCATGATTTGCCCAATTTTGTGACTCATTGGTGCAGTGGCTGACATATTGGACATACTACAAATCAACGCTCCGTTGCTTTAGACCACTCGCTGCTGTAAAACTGGTATTGGCTTGTTTTCAGTGCTTAGAAAGAACTGGCAGGTTCATTACAGCTTGAGACAATGCTTGGTGTATAAAATGACCCACCTTGACAACTCGCGTTGCTGAGCCTAGTTTCAAGCAATAATAAAGGTTTATTTTTTCCAAGCCCCAAAAATCACCTCTACTTTAAGTAAGTAACGAGCAGTTGGCACCTCTTTGATAGTGTGAAGAGGTCTACATCAAGAGTTGCTTTTTGACCGAAAGTGTATTTTTACCAGCTTTAACCCAAATATGTCATGCAGGTAAACGCCCACCCTCTATTGTTTATGACATTTCTTTTGAAACCCCATTCTCATGGTGTTAACTCTGAACGAATACTTAGAGCAGAGCAAGATCAAATCTTTGTACATAGTATTGAAGTTGCTGATGCTGTGCAGGACACTTCTCTTGGGAAATCCACATCCTAGTGGAGCCATAGCCAACCGCACACACAGAAATGCTCATTTATAGACCAAGACATGGATGGGTGTTGAACATCAATTTGTGTTTAACTAATGTCCTCATTTCCTGGCCTTAATTTACAATCGTGAATATAAAAGTTGTATATTAGACCTCTTCTCCCAGTAGTGAAGCGTCAATTTTCCTTGACAATGACTCATGGATGAAAAAACTGCCTTTATTGGACACAGTCTATGAAAAATTGGTCTCTTGAGAATGATTCTCTTTTTTACCCGCTTGACAATGTTATTAGCATTATGAATGATGAATATAATAGCACTTTTTATGGCTGCTGTGCCAGTTTCCACAGGAGTGACGTAATTGCAATTTCCTATATTAAACTCTAGATGATTGATATTTTTCTGACAAAAGCACACACTTGAGCAGTGGCTGTATTTGAAATTGAACTTGTACATGAACAATTTCTGTGTGTTTACCAAAGCTTAGTATGGATCTAAATTTTAAAATCAATAGAAAGCTGAAAGCACTCATAAAATACAAACCTGCATTAAAACACAGGTGTAGTATTCAAACATGCTATTGTTACCTGCATGACTTTTTGTTAGCACAAAAACAACACAATTATACTTGTTGTTCACACTGCAGTTTGCAAACATTATTTTGCTGAGGGGTTTTTTCCAATGGAAGGGCAGTTCACAAGAATATTTTATTTTGCCCTGATGTTGTCCAATAGGAAGAGCAGCTCACAAGAATATTATTTTGGGAGAGGAATCTCTTCTAGGAGGAGCAGTTCACGAGAATATTATTTTCCCCGCTTCTGTCCAATAAGTGGGCAGTTTGCAAAAAAGTGTTCTGTTTGAACTCTTCTGTTGGAGGAGCAATGCGTAATAATGTTATTTTGCCTGGTGACTCTCCAATAGGAGGAGCCACTGCAAGAATGTTATTTTGCTCGGGGCTCTCCAACAGAAGGGTTAATTTGCAAGAATATTGTTTTGTATGCGGCTCTCTTAATTTTGAGGCAGTTTGTAAGGATTAATTTTAACCAGGTCCTCCCATTGGGGGGTAGGAGTTAGTAGCACTCTGGCGTGCTGTTTTTGACCAGATGGAATAGTATTTAAAGCTATGTTCATATGGCAGATGTGGTTGGCTGATTTATCAACTTAATTCACTGTGCAATAAATGTAATGTTTGGTTTTCCATTTATTTCAGGTTGTGGTCTTATCACGATGAGACATTTCTCTACATGTTGTTGGAGTTTGTTTGTGGTGGTGAACTGTTCTCGTATTTAAGAAACGCTGGACGTTTTAATAATGCCACGTCACGGTTTTACTCATGTGAAATCGTCTCGGCACTGGACTATTTGCACTCACAGAGTGTAGTTTACAGGGACATGAAGCCTGAGAATTTACTTTTAGATAAAGAGGGACATTTAAAAATCACAGATTTTGGTTTTGCCAAAAAACTGGAAGACAGGTAAGGTTTTTGAAATAACAAATATGAATCCCATACATTTTTAAGTCTGGTCTGCATGCCACCTATTGGCCTAATTAGACCAGACTTAAAAATGTTTGTGATCTATATTTCCACACCAGTTTAAGATTTACATATAATATAAATATGAACTATTGCATTTGAAGTAAGTTTTTGATATTGCAGTTTTCACAAATGCCAACACGATGCAAATAACTCACTCATAAATACACAGTTTTGCTATTATTTGAAGACTGCTTGTGTGTGTCGTTTTACCAAATTCAATAATCTATTGGGCGTTCATCTGCTGATGGATTCAGTCATTTACTCTGCAAATTCAATTTGCCCATCTAATTTGGCAAATACTTATAAACATGTACCAAAATAACACTGGGAAAAGTTGTTTTTAGTAAGAGTTAAACGGTAAATATTTTATGTATTTACAAATGATTTCTCAAATTCCTGGAGCTTGAATCTATCTGTGTTATGTGTTAGTATTAGTTGGATTTGCCTTGAAAATGTGCCATTAATTTTGAAGTGGCTATGTATTATATAAAATCACAAATTCGATTTTTCCTGCTTTTTATCAGGCCCATAAGTTGCCTGTCAGTAAACGTACAGTGCAACTACTCTAAATGTTCTTTTTTCATGTTTTGTTGAACAAGACCAGCTAAATACTCCACAAACCAACTGTAAACTGAGGCATGGTAAACTCAGACCCTTGTCTTTCCTCTTCTGAATTACGAAAATGAAAACTTTTGAAAAAGTTGCCTGTTAGGGTGGGTATGTCAGTATGGTCATTAGAAGACTTCTGTGTGATTTATTGTACTGGTAACCAATTTCAGTTCTAACAAATTATAGGAATAATTAAGTAACATTGGTTTTGCATGAGCAAGTGCACAAATGATGAAAGTTGATATTTTAACACCAGGACATGGTAGTATTCTGCAGTTTGGGACAGTAAAAATTAAAAATTAATTATTTTACTCAAGGTTAGAGCTGGTGCCAAATTTTAGAAATATTAGCAATGTTAGCCATTCCAAATTCAAGAATTACATTGAACAACAACTGATCATTCACCTGGATGTTACGCATTGTGAGGATGCATGAATATGTTGAGTCGGCGGCTATTTTTGATAATTTCATGAATTGACAAGTCTGTTTTCAGGCTCTGTTCAGCTGTATAAAATGCACTGTCCGATATTTGAGAAATGTGATGAATGCTAAAATCGCTCATGTCCCAATCTCGAATTTTGGTCTCCTAAATTTTGATGACTGCCAAATCATGTTCGAACTCAGTAGCATTCTTCTGTTGCTGTCAGTTGTTTTGCCATTCAATAGAAAATTACTTAATTTTTGGTTAAGTAAATACTAAAATTGACGAATTTCGTGTACGTTTATCTAGCTTCATCAAATTCAAGGGCAAAAACCTAGAAGGAAACAGGCAAAATATCAACACAATATTGGAAAATCATCGAAAACTTTTTTCACTACAAGGACTCAAAATATCATAATAACTTGTCTATAGGACTGTGCACTAACTCAAACACATCTGAAATCTTGTTAATTTTCAGAACATGGACACTATGTGGCACACCAGAGTACCTAGCACCGGAAATTATTCAGAGTAAGGGCCACAATAAAGCAGTGGATTGGTGGGCACTGGGCATATTAATCTACGAAATGCTGGTGGGGTAAGTATGTCATGGTTAGGGCTTCACATTACTGAGAAATGTCGATACGGTTCAATATCAATTGATATTTATATATTGATCCAGTAAAATTTCGACGTCAGTTGATATTTACCTATCGATACGGTATTTTAGCGGTATTTTGTACCTCCAAGTATCTATATGGATACGAAAATATATATGACCAAAAGTTAGCTTATCTATTTGTTTAATTTACTGTTCCATTCACCTGATTGTCGTGCATAAACTTAACTGGGGGCTAAGTCATGAATATTTCATTCAACACACGACTTAAACAGCCTGTGGTGCCTTTGGCTGTGGTTTACCAACAGCTAGACACACTTATGTTCTCAAAGAGTGTTAGTTAAGTGTTGAAGATGTAATGTCTTTATCTTACATGTACCTGTATTTCCTATTATTGGAAAATGACACTTTTTCTGCCAATACCATATTTTATCAATATTTTGATTGCTATCGATATGTTCCAATATGCCGTCAGATATCACTGTCATTATCTGTTAAAGCACTCGTTGGACAGCTTGATGGCTATGTCAGAATTAATAATCCCTGATTATGTGAACCTGGGGGCCTTCAATGTGTTTGATCAATTTAGAGACAAATTGCATTTTGTATTTGTGGATAAATCCTATCCAGGATCTTCCCACGATATTCAGTTGCAGATTACTGCACCCAAACCCTTATCAAATCTCACTTCAGGACCAATAATGCTAAAGTAATTGTGGACAGGAGTGAATATCAATTTTCCTTTAGAAACTAAATTGTCCACAGATAATAATTTTTAGGTAAAATGCTTTATTTAAAATTAGGAGTCTTATTTTTTAACAAATGAGCAATTTAATAACCTAGAAGTTCAAAAAATGACCACGCCCAACATTATGGGAAAATTTTGGTACAGTAATAAAAACTGCATGTTCAACACTTTTCAAAAGTAATTTTAAATTGTGGTTCCGTTTCACCTAGGGTGCTTAAATCTGATAACAAAGAATCTGGTGGTGATGGTGGTATTAAACTGAGCAGGAGTGTTTCAAAGTATTCAGCAGTGTATTCAGTTGAAGGCATAGGGAGGTACAGTTATGCCGTACTCGAGAGTAAGAGTCAAATAAAACATGGTTGGAGAGTATGTGTATTTTCCCACCCAAATGATGTAAAATGCATTGCCAGAACTCTAAGTTTCTGTTACTCGAAAAAAAAATTTCTTATGTTTTTGGAACTAACATTCGTATGAGACTGGTGTTCACAAGGGAAACTGTATATTGTATAAATGGAGGTTGAGCTGTCAGCAGACCATAGGCATTTTAAAATGGCAAATGTTAGGTCAAACTTGGGCATTAACTAAAGCAACTTCGTTACTTATATTGTGAATGAGCCTTTCAGTGACCTATTTGAGACCAAATTACTAGTGAGAAAGACTCTAGTCGTCCAAAGTCAAAAATGGGAAATTTGTCACCTTTTGTTTGAGTTTCAGTAGGCTGAATTGAAAGAAACAGCACAAAAATTCCACCAAAAGTAATATTTTGAATTGTCTCTTAAATGTCAGTTAACTACAGTGAAGTAATAAATGCTTCGTGGGTATTACTTGCAATTTGTCAGTGATAACTTGCAATGATTTAATGCAGCATACCTTAATGATTGCATTTGTTTGAAATTTTCAGATATCCACCATTCTTCGATGACAACCCATTTGGTATCTATGAAAAAATTTTAGCTGGGAAAGTTGAGTGGCCAAAACACTTAGACTTAGTAGCGAAGTAAGTACATTTATGTTTATTATGTTTTTAAAATACTTCAATAGTCTTACTAACTTCATTGACGTCGTAACGTAAAATGCCAAAATGGCATCTATATAAGATACACAAACACTGGGACTTAAATAATTGTCCTTCCAATCCATACTGGTCTTTTCTTTGCTTTTTCTTAAATCTGCCATGAACATTACATAGTCTGCCTATCATTTTAAAACTGGTCTCATTCCGTGTTAGAATTGATTTCTGGGTTTGGAAAAACTGACACCTGATTGTTACCTGAGGCAAATTTTGAGTGACTAGAATGACCCAGTGGGTCAAGCCAACTTATGGAGTCTGTGGTCTTGAGAAATAGTAAACCGTCAGTCCTTTCCAAGCCCAGATATTACACCTAATTTGAGTTTAGAACAAGTTGGATCATTTCCGTAGCGGCAAGTAGTCTGAGTCAAAAGTTGTTTTGGCGGAAGAAGACAGATTATGCCTATTCCATTAGAATGAAAACCTGCAGCAATATATGTTTTCAGTAGGATATTTTTCCAGAAAGCCTAGGAAGCAATGTTTGTACATTGATTTTCATAAATATGTTCTTATTTTCCAGAGACCTTGTCAAGAAACTACTTGTCTTCGATCGAACCAAAAGGCTGGGAAACATGAAGGTAAATACTTTTTGACATAATATACAGTTACGGGGGGGGGGGAGATTTTGATAAAGCCCCTAAAGCCACCAGGGACCCCAAAACCCTGGCTTCTTAAATTGCACCCCTTTGAAAAATGACCCTTATGAAGTGAACTTCTCCAAAAATGGATTCCAATAAAACGGAATTCATTAAAGTACCCATTTGTGGTCAAACTCATACCCAAATTGTGGAAGGCAGATAAAATGCCCAGGCCTGAAAAAAGTGAAATTTTCGTTGGAACAAACGTACCCCCTCCCTGGGACGATCACACATCACAAACTTTCCGTGACAACTGAGTCTATTCAGCTGCACTATGAAAGTGGTGAACTTGTGTATTCATCCACATATGTGTAGACTTGCACGATCTTGTCAAACTGGCCATTTTGAATGCAATCCTGGTCACTTGCACAACATATTGGCTTAATTAACGTGTTGTCCCACATGTGCCGCAAAATTTGATAAGAATCATGTGGTATCCAACTTGTTAGTGGTATTAAAGCATAAAATCATCTTAGTAAACTTTTTGTTTTTATTGGTGCAACTTTGCCATGAAAATCATTATTTTCTTAAAAATTCTAAGCCCTTATTTTGTAGGGTGCCTTTAGAAGGAAAATTTTATTGAGAATGTTAACAAAAAACCTAACTCAGTTTTGCAGAGCAGTGTGCTGTATCCTAGGGGTTGAAGTTTTACTTGATTCTGAAAAACCATTTCTGCAAGACTATATTTCAAAGATAGCCACTTTTACAGAAAGCTTGGGTCGGGAAAAAGTAGAGGAAATTTATAAATTTTCCAGTTTTTCAGTTTTACTTTTTTATTTGCCTATCCTCTGTGCGTAAGGTGTTATCTGTGTTTGAATTGGAGTTATTTATTTTCTGTGATTCTTTTGTGACTTAAGAATGGTGCAGAAGATGTCAAGCGGCACAAATGGTTCAAAGGGATTGAATGGGATGATGTGTACATGAGGAAACTGACGGTAAGATTGAACATGTTTGACCGAATCCAGACAATAAGTCTGACGTTTTTGTTTGATCATAAATTTTAATATTCACAAAAATGAAATTACAAATTGAATAATAATGATATCAAGCAAGATACGAAAGATTGATAAGATATTAAATGTTTTTCAGAAACCAGCTAAAGCATGAATTGGTTCTTCTATTGGGTCAAATAATAGATATAGAAAATGCAGTAATTGCCCTTCATGTTTTAGTACATCATATTTTATGTTTATGTACTATTGTTGGATGCCATGTCATTGAAGTGCAAATATTATTCTGGATTTCTTGATCCATATCCTGCACCTGTCGATGATAAAAACAGTAACACTACGCCCTTGCCCAGCAGGTGTGAAATTAATTCCTACATGACACACACTGTGTGCGTGGGCAGGACCTAAGTTCAACAGTTTTTTTACCGACACAAAAAACTTCTTAACAGATGATAGTTTCACTATAATGATGCTGCCCTCACATGGTCACAAACATAAAACAATTACCATTTTCAGGCCAAAATATTACTGCCAAATTCAAGGTATATAAAGACATTCAAGCTTCACCGATATCAATTGTGTTTACACAATGAATACTAACTTTGCTCAAGCTTGGATTTAAATTTTAGAAAATAGCTCACCTCAGCTAAAGTAAAATTTTTTTTGTAGCCACCAATTGTACCCAAAGTGGCCCATGATGGAGACACCAAGAACTTTGATGAGTATCCCGAGGATGACTGGAAGAAATCACCCGCTGCTAGTGCCCAAGACAGAGTGCCGTTCGCCGACTTCTAGATGTCGTTGAGCAAGACCGGGTCGATATGAGCAAAAGCTTTTAATGCAGAGATATGAAACTCTCAGGCAGACGGAATTTGAGGAGGGGCCGGGGGTATGTTGTAACACCCCTCCTCAGTGGATGGTCCAATAAAATCCAGAAGAATATTTAGGGAAGGATCAGTTGAAACACCCTACCCAACGATGGTTCAAGTGAAAGGTCCAAGGCAAAAGTTTTAAATGTTTCATTGAAGGACGACAGTATTAAGGACATGTTACTGCATATCTTATTGTCGTATGTCGATCTATGCTTTGATATCGTGCAACTCATGTGATTTCATCGTGATGACCATTGTGAGTAGCCAAGGAGGGTCAAAATTTCAAAATTCTGATTAAAACGTCTCACTGTTTCACGAGCGTAGATGCATCTGTCATGTTTATTAATTGCTTATTCAGCATGAGCATTGAATAGTGATAATAGTGTGTCAATTGTTGTTGCTAAAGTCCTTGAGATTGCATCACAGCCATTTTACATTACGAGATAAATAGATCCAGTGTTTCACTGAAAGACAAAGTTTTATGCAATTCAATCACCCTTGTGTTCAGGGGAACTACTAAAAATGTGGAAATTGAATGTGAAGAGACAGGGCTGAATTTTAAAGCCCCATGCAGCACAATCTTTGTAATAGCACATGATACAAACCTTGCATTGATTTCCAAGTTAATTTATTCCAGTTTGAAATTTGTGATTTTAGCTTGACCTAATTAACGTTGTTTAGGTCTTTAAGGGGAATGTGTTTGTGTGTGTGTGCACGCGTGTGTGTGGGGGGGATGTTTGGTCAATTCAAAAATGGCTCTAAGGAGGCATACTGAAGGGCACTTGAAATTGTATAGAGGTGAGTCAAAATGAATGACTCTTTATGGTGTCTTTCTCATCAGTTTAAGGTTCAATGTCCATTTTAGAGTTCAGTGGCCATTTTAGCTCACTTAACTCACTTTGCCTGATGAGTTAGGTTTGTTGAGATTTTTATTGTTTACCCATTATAATATACCATCAAGTCTTATTGTTTACCCATTATAATATACCATCAAGTCTTTGATTGCACCTCCAGTGGTGTAGGTGGCAGTAAAAATTTGTTCAACACTTTTATAAATTAATGAATGATGTTCGGGTCTGAAAATTTCTTCAAAACTAAAATTGTGTTGCAGTGTGAATTTTTGAGCTAAAATTCTCCCATGTTTTCTCCTTCCACTTGGTTCGTCTTGCTGCTGGGATGTGCTATTTTTGCAGTGTTCACCTCTCACTTCCTAATACTGGGTCTTGTGGAGTCGCGGTCCAAAGTTTTTGGCGTCTATTCAGTTTCTTGGGGTCTGGCAAAAATCATTGCACTCTCAAAGGAGGACGCACAACGTATAGTGGAAATATGAGATGAATCTAGTGGCACTTCTATTCATTTGAAAGTACAGGATATTGATCATGAAACGAAAGGGGTGATTACCATTACTGTACTTTTATTGTCTCACAACTCACCAAAATTGTGACACATGTAACGCATGTTGTTTCAGACGTTGATTTTGTCTCCTTGTACAGATTTTCAAAAAAAGACTCCAGATCTTCGCTGAAATTTATGTAGGCTGGTGGTTTTTTAGTCGCTGAGTGCAGGTCTCAAAATGAATGGAGGAAAACAGACCAAAACCAGTTCTGCTGTTTTTGACCAGTGTGCAATTTTATTAAATAAGTTCAGTATGCTCAGTGTAGGTAGGGGTTATTTTATTATGTATGTATTGTCCCCTTTAAAAAGGAATAAGCAAGGTCAAGGACAATAGTATAAAAGTGACCAGCCTGGTGATTACCTTGTATGTGACTGTGAAAAAGTGATTTCCACAACAAATGAGTTTCAAACTTGAGTAAACCTAATTCAGATGTCTGGAATCAAACACATTGGTTGTTGCTAATTCACAGTAACTTCACTACTTTTCGTTGTTTGAGAAAATTTTTATTGTATGTAGTCGAAATGCAGTTAAGAGATTAAAATTGTAACTGTGCTTAATATTTAGTGAACTGGGAGAATTTGGACCATGATGGAAATGAAAGGTCTGGTTTATAGCTATGGTGAATCTGGTCAGTGAAAATTCATCAATTTACTGGTGCTGAAATCAGACTGCCCGTTTGTTGTTGACCTCTATGTACAATATAATACCTCGGACCAAACTAGAGATGTAAAAGAAATAGTCAGATCCCATCAGACCAACCATGGTTGATTGTGTGTCTATATTTGTCTATATTTATTTAATTATTTTAACTGTAGGAAAAGAGAGTGCTTCTAATTCCCTAGGTTTGAATTGTCAGCAAACAATTTGATAAGTCAGAGAGTACCATGACAATACCTTGACACTGCTTAGTGGAGGAATTCCCAATGATCATCTTGCTTCATAAGACATGAGTCATTTTATGATGGAAATATCACAATGCTTAATGTTATTTTAGAGAGGTGTGTTTTAATATCTTACCATTTACTTATGAGGTGGATCATTTCTTTTGTAACAAGTGAGTCATGAATGGATTTAAGTTTATCATAGATTTACTTTTTGTTTTATATACTTTTACTGGGATATTTTAGGGGCTGCCTGTGTAATATGCTGTTGATTTCAAAGTAGAATTTTGAACCTTTTTTGTGATGAATTTTATGTTGCGTGACTATTCATCATTGTTCAGAGGATGCTGCCTTTGCGGAAATTTACATATTATGTCACGGTATATGTATATTTGTAAATACAATTTTGTCTGCTTTCATTTTTTCACACTTCATTTGCTGAAGATATAATCTGTCCCAGATTGATGAAGGGCATTTTCTTGATTATTTCTAGACGCCCTTTAAAAAACTACTGTCTATGGTAAAACCCTCAGGTAAAACCGCGTAAATTGTCTTGAAATTCAATTGCTTACAAAGAAAAACGTGAAACCATGCGCATGGGTTCTCTCCAGGACTCGGCTTATGGCGTAACACCAAACCGGCGCGTAACTCTCGTGCCGAATTACTACATGTGTACAGAAAGATCCCGTGGATCCGTTTGACCCTGTAAAAGACTAGCAAGAACACGTTGTGTAAACGAGTCTAAAAACTCTCTTGGGGCAATGTTATAGAAAAGACCAACACATACTGGGATGTCGAAATTTAAAAAGTTTTCTTGTTGATTAGTAAGTTCTGATTTATACACGAAACGCATCTGCGGTAGCTTCTCTACCCTTCAGTAGAGGATGACGAAGTTGGCAGAGTTGGAGCCAGTACCTTTAAAGACATAGTGGGTTACCCAGTGGGAGGTGCGTTTGCACAGGGTCAAAAAACGGGACGTGCTGCTGAATGAGGTGGTTGTTTTTTCACCGATCAGTTTGTCTACGAAAGGACTGCCTTTAGCGGTCGTTCATTAGTATTCTATTTCCCTGAACAAAAGAGAGTAACGCACAACACTCGCTATTACAGAAATAGAGTGACCAGGGTTTGAAACTAACTTTACCGGCGAAGTCGGCTACATTTTCATGACTATTAGAGGCGGCCCCAACTTCACACTTCCCCTTAGTCGTCTCAATTTTTCAGCTCAGTGCCTCCGTCCCGTCCTCGCCCATGTGACGATCAGGGGAAGCCCTTATTTCGTGGAACATCGTTTTTGATAGCATGCACACCAGGGAAAAGATGAGGTCTTTTTTTTGTTTTGACTTGGCAGCAAAGGCACAGGCTACGAGCCTGCAGTATGTGTAAACAGATGAACCAATGGCAGAAAACGGCCGGGAATGAAAATTTTGCGAGATATAGTAGTAAGTCGTCGGTCATTGCACATTAAAACAAACGGTGAGGTTTGTCGTCGTTTCTCTGTATGCGCTGTTGTTTTAAAGTTACATTAAGGTCAAATGCGTCTACTCGGGTCTTAGATAGACGATTCGGAAGGCGTAGTTATCAAGACACTTTTGTTACGCCTCATCACTAGAGGTTTTACAACCTCTTCAACATATGCTCTAAGTCTCACGTCAATTTCATCGGATTTATACAGCTCGGGGTCTTCGTAGTCATCTGCCTTTTTCTTGCGTCTTGACCAAAAAACAATTGCCACACAAAAAAGCGCAAGTGTTCCAGCAGTAACGAGTATGTAAGTAACGATACTGCTTTGATTCTCAAAGTAGTCTACGATGATGCGGAAGGACGCCATTGACTGCTGAAGTCCTCCGCCGCTATTTTTAATGATGCATGTAATGATAGTGCCACTATCCCTCACGGTCGGCCAGAACGTGATATTTTGTGATGTTCTTCTCCCATTGTTAGTATCAGGGGTGAAAATGTGGTCGCCTAGAGTGTACCTTGTAACACGTTCAATCCCTAACCACGAGATGTTGCATTGTGGCGCGCAACTGTCACTTGTACAGTCTAACGTGTACCGGAGAGACTGGGCAGTCTTCAAAGTATCACCTTGGAAACTACCGTAATGAAAGTGTAGCTGAGATACTTTTGGTCCAAATTTGACGTTAATGATTTTCTCTCCAAGTTTCTTTCCAGATTCTACGTCTTTGCAGATCATCCGTTCTTTATTGAAAGCAGCCGATACCGTGAAAGAGCCTGTTGAAAGAGGAGCGGTCCCTACCACTGGTGGAATGTGCTGTGAGAACAGATGAGCCTTCGTACCGGCGCTCGATACAAAGCACGTACATGTTGTATTGATGCCTTCAGAGAGCCATGTGTTCATTTCGTTGGTGCAATTTATGAAACTAACAGGCTGACGATTAGAAACCTCTATACGCATTTTTCGTTTGAGCGTTTTTCCCGTTTTAGTGTTTGTCACAGTGCAGGCAATTCCGAAATCATTCGCACCGACAGAAATTACTCGAAGGTCACGCCTGTTTCCAGTCTGAGGTAGTTTCTCCGCCCTCATGTCCTCATCGCGCCATTCCCATTTGATGCTCAATGGCTGAGCATTTTGCACATCACACCTGAGAAGTGTAGAGGACTTCGATGCATCTAACAACCCATTAAAGGGCACAAAGTTATCGGCATTATACTTGACATGGAGGTTTATATCCGCAGTGCTGGCCGGGCCGTAAGCTACTTTAAGTTCATACATGGTCCGTCGGACACCACCCACTTCGCACTCAATAAGGCTGCCGTCATGATGTGGGCGTATACTGTTTATCGTACCACTGACATTGCCTCTCTGGGTTGATATCACTTGACTGGGAATATGAAGTATGACTTCATCATTTTTGTTGTCTGAAATTAAATGCAAAATTGTAGGCCTAATATTCCATGTTTGTCGTGGGTATTTTTTCTTATCACCGTTTTATGTATTCAACAAAGAAGTCGATTTACAGTAGGTGTCTTGGCAAAGTCAATGAAATAGACCTGCTGGCCCCAACCTAGCAGGAAGGTCTGTAGGGTACATATATATTATCCACGCGCTCTTGAATAGGTGCCAATGGTACTCGTTTAAGAACCCTTTGTCGCTTCAGAGTCTGCACATGGCCGCAGCAGTTTTGAAGAAATGCCTACTGTGGTACTAAACGTCAAACTCAGGAATATTCCATATTTTTTTAATGTAATGTACCGCTCCTAATACACTTCCTTAGGAAACCTTCGCATCTTGTATAAAGAAGACTTGTCTTTTAATTTTGTTATTACATACTTATCGGTGGCAAACTAAATCGCTGGTAGTTGTCGAATTGAGAGAAAATTTGAGTGAGGCTGTGCAAGCGACCATAAACGCAAATGTACACGTGCCTACTGAAAAAGTTGCGAAACTCCTAGTTGCATGAAAGCGTGTTTTTGTAAAATTCTTGCTCAGAAAATTGTCACTTTTCTTCAGACAATAAACAAAGTCCAAGATGAGTACATGAAAACAACTAGCATCTAAATTTCGTATATTTAGACTTATCCACTTACCTCCAAAATATTTCCTCCAAACAATTATGCATATATTAGATGTCCCAAAAGAGCCACTTTTTGCCAATAATTTCTCACCAATTACCCAACCGAATTCCTTCAAAATGTTCACAATGTATCTTCAGTGCGTCATCAGAAAGTGGAAGTACTGAGAAATTCAAAACAGCGGGGTGAAAAATGCAATATCACTGTGACTTCCATCGTGTTCATGCTGTGCTGGCATCTGTCAGTTAAAAAAATTGCCTGCCTGGGTCTCCAATCTACTGTTTTTTTATTGTTAGATCTGTATCTAAATTAGTTCTGTCCAATATTCCCGTTAGTAAAGATACCTTTGAGTGAAAGTGGTCAATCTACAATTGAAAATTGTTTCTAGAAGAAAGGGTGGAGCAGAAGAAGAATCGCAATGGAGTTCCCAGGAAAAGGGCGGAGTCGTGCCACTGTAGACTTATTGCTAAAATACGCAACACAGGGTCTGTTGTGCGTAAAAGTAACAATGGGAGACCCAAGACTGCGTGCTCGAAAGAAAACGAGGATCGTGTTGAGGAACTGATTCCATCCTAGGAGGACAAGACGAGGAATCACAAATCCATGAGAGAAGTCGCAAAGGATTTACAAGTGAGCAAGTCTTCTGTGCAAAGAATGGCGAAAAAACTGGAGTTAAAGCCCTCCAAACGAATGTGAGAGAGATCAAAATGTTAGATGGTAAAGAAAAACTCGATGCTGCTACTTGCATGACTGCTATTCGGTCACTGATGTGAAAAGAATTATTTTTCACTGATTAAAACGACTTTACGCTAGAAAACGAGAAATTCAGTCTTCTCGACTCTATCATGTGACTTCCAGATTTTCCGAAGTAATGGTTTCCGCTGGATTATCTTGGGAAGGAAAAACAAATATTCATTTTATTGACACTAATAGAGCCAAGTTAACAGTCAACGCTACATGCAGTTATTTGATGAAAATCTTCTCCCAGATTGCAGGCGACTTTATCCTGGAAACAATTACATGTTATAACTAGATGGGATTCCGTCACACACGAGCAAGATAACCCAGGCTCATGTGGAGCAGGCCAAACAAAATTCATCAAAAAGGATGAGTGGTCTCAGCTCAGTCCTGATTGCAATCCAATGGACTATGCCATGTGGAACCGTCTCTGAAGAAGAAAGATTACCGGGGAATGAGAGGCAAATTGAATGAGCAGGAGTAAAAAGGCAGGGTAATTATGTCATGGGAGGAAATCTCGATATGAAAGAAATACCGAAAAGCATTTCTGGTTGGAAGAAACGGCTCCGTTTAGTCGTGGAGGAAGATGAAGGCCACACTGAGCATAGACTGAAATAAGCGAGCTTTCCATTGATACTTTATTTTTGACCTGATGTTTTTAGTTTGACAGTACTCGTACAATGGGACACAGATCTCTTTGATATTTTGTACATCTGTTGAACATATCCTAAGGTTCGTCTGTAAGAAAAGTGAAAAAAATCAGCACATCTGTTGCTGAGAAATTACTTGTCAAAAAGTGACTTATTTTTTGACACCTGATATATATGAATATGTTTATGTATTTGTATACATTTGCATCTAACTTCGGATAAAGGCGCGGCTTCACATTTAAGCATATAGCTGGGCCAAAATTCACATCCATACACGGTATGCCTTTAGGCTTTACACTCTACGACACTTAACCACACAGGTGGAGGGGCGGGGGGCGATGCGTAGCCTACGCAGCGTAGGTCGTGTCGCTATCAGCCGAAAAACTCCTACCGTGGAAAAGAGTATCACTAATTTACGTCACTTTTAAAAAAGAAGACTAGACCTTATGATTTTACCGTTTTCCTGGCAAATCAACAACTTTTAGCGAAAGTTCCATTCCCATCACACCTTGCAAAATGAATTTTACCTGACTGACATGAGCACTGTATGGTATCGTTGACTGTCACCCACTCAGGTTTGTTAACGTCATGGCAGCTTATAATCAAACCGGTGGCTAGGCGAAGAAGTTGCAGGGACAATGTGAACGCATACAGCGCGAAGGGATGATTGGACAGTACATGCATTGCCCATCAAGTGTAAATTAACTTATAAATATCATGTTAACAGTTAAAATATGGATTGATATATTGTGGCAGATGATTTTGCAATGGTTAAAGTCGAAATGTTCAACAAAAATTGCATTGCTTTTGAAAAGCTGTATCTGCTGCGTCAAAACGACGCAATAAACCGATGACTTCGGGAATGCAAGTCTCGCTCATGCCCTACTGTATATTTGGCTCATTTCAAGTTAATTACGTTTATGTTACTCTCCAAAGTCCCGTCCACACATAGCCTACCCTAGAATAAATTGAAATGCGCAACTTACACCCCTTTTAAGTGTAGCGTCCACACTCATACATCCGATAACTGGTTTAAGACGTAAGTTGTCGTTCTTTGAGTGCACGACAATGAACACCTAATGTCAATACAGCACAAGAAAACCCGTCTGAGTGTATGTAAACGCAGCTGAAAATTTCTTCCACCCTACTCCACTTATGCGACCACTGTGGCGTAAATTACCCTAGAACAAGTTACCCCACCTCGATAATGTGGAATAAATTGTCACAAGTGGGGTAAATTTCGCTAGTTTAAATAGCATCCAGACAACACTATAGGGACAACTCGTTCCAGGAGTAACTAGTTCTTGGGTAACTCTGTGTGTGTGGACAGCACTTTGTACTTGATATTGCGCCGGAACATATGAAAGAAACTCATTTTGTGTGAGTCCAAACGCGAAATTGGTGCAATGAACAGAGGGATTTAGTTCCCTCCGTTCATTGCAAAACATCTCTATTTCAGGAACAATTTCGCGTTTGGCAACCCTAAATATTGAATATTCCAGTTTCGGTTGTGTAACGAGGACCAATGTTGCGCATTCGCATGCATTTCAGAATAAGGCGCCAAATTTGCGCTGTTCGTTCTCCTCGGTTTGTCATTATCTCCAGCGCGCAAACATCCAGTCGTCGTTTCTCTTGTTCCTGTTTAAAATGGTGAATCGCAAGTAGGCCTACACTGCCTTAGACGTGAAGAGGTGCCTGGAGGCGGATCAATTCCCTTGCACTTGACACAAAAAACGCATAGCTTTCGGACAGTATGTCAAGAAATTTCGTTTGGGTAAATCAACAATTTGAGAGCCTAATACAAGTCAGATGGGGACTAATTATTCATGAAATTTGAGACGGCATTTCCTTGCAGTCCCTTACTCAATCCGAATTCAAAGTTTTATCTTATTAAATTATTTTGACGCCCAATAGCGGGTTTATGGTCGCCAGATTTTCTCAAGACTTAAAACCGCCTTTAAGGGAGCAAAACCAAATTTACAGAGACAAGTGTCCTAAATCAAAAGAATTTTTTACGAGAGGTTGGTTTCTTACCGCTTTAAAACTGGAACCCTTAAAGGAACATGATATGTTTAGGGCCGAAAACGCACCTTTGGGATTATTTTATCAACTTTGTCATGAGCAGTAGCACAGCTAATCTGTTGTACTTTTGTGATTTTATTACAAATTGTTAATTACTCACGTGACCACTTTATTACAACCGTGATTAAAGTGTTTTCGTGCCGGNGGGGGGGGGGGGGGGGGGGTGACGGCCTTGGGCATCCATTTCGGGACAGCATCCAATCACTATTGTGACTGATTTTTTGTAGTTAAATTGAATGAGGTTTCTTTTTTATGTTTCTTCTTCTTTTATACTTTTCTTTGTACTGGGGTTCACGGCGCATTTTAGTATAGAGAAGAGGCATCCAAAAATAAATTCGTCCCAGGCATCACCAAACCTATGCAAGTTAGCGGTGCTCGCAAACACGTTGGGCTCACAAAAGCTGGTTAGACACGAAAGAAGTTTTGTTCCCTGACAATTGTGTGACTTTACATTTTCGTTTCTTCTTACTACCATCACGGTTTTTCTAAGAGTGAAGCATATTCATTGTAGCTAGTGCTCCAAACCAGTGGAGCCGATTGTATATTAGTGGTTATGTAAAAAACGAGGAATGTTTTCCTTTTCAAAGTTTACCGTTAGCGGTTTAAGATATTGTACAATGAAATTGTCTTCTGTTTCAAAGACATCAATTCATTGTCTCTAACTATAACTTGAAGCGTGGATGTTTTACTTAAGTTTCATTAGCTTGCACACAAGTTATAAATTTCCGGGCATGCAGAACTAGAAGCACTAGATCGGAACGTACTGCTTTTTTGCTAGCCCAATGCCATATTTCTCAGGACAATGATTCAAATCACAAAAATAAACATTCGTGATAATAATGACTATCATTTCGGATTTATTTAAGTCCGTGATAATAATGATTAACATTTCGGATTTATTTAAGTCAGGACAACTAAGATTTTGTTGTCAGATTTTTGCAAGGACGCCTCCATGAGGGCTATCAAATAACGTTCGGTCGGTCCTCGCGTTACTCAAGTTTTTTGATGTAGGCTATTGACGAACCTTTCATGTTGCAGACAACAACGAATCTTTCGATTGTATTGTTAGAACGTTTAGCAGTTTTTACTATGGTTCATAACTTCATTACATATCAGTAACAGTCCAAGAAATAATCAAAGTATTTAGCTACGACTGGGATTACGTTTTCAACTTTCACCTTCGGCCATGTTGCTGGTAATATTGAGCTTCTTGATAGTTTTTGCGTTAGACTTATCAGTGTGACTTCCTAGTACAAATTGTAATAGAAAAACTAACAGTTAAGATAAAAAACTCTTTGGAGAGAAGCATTATTGGTGTTTATGATTTCAATTGACAGTTTTGTCAAATCTGTGAAGAGTTGGTTAGTGGTAATAATGGCATAGGCCTACTTATTATTTTTTTTTAAACAGTGTTAAGAATCGTGCGATGGGATCATCAAGCGATAGACACGAAGAAAGAATTTTAATTCTATTAATTTCCAATAAAGAGTGAGAGATATTTGTACTCATTATATTGACATGGCGTTATTGCTTGTACGGGCATTTGAAAGTAGTACAAAAATAAGACTTTTTGAAGAAAAATACACAGACATGTAAATATTTTCTATGCCTTGCAAAGCAAAAGTTTGTAAGTCTAGTGAATACAATTCATCGTACTTTGTTTTGTGTCCAGTCGGTTTACTTTAAAGAGACATCATAGAACGCGAAAGCTGGTCAAAAATAACTAACAAAGGTAAGTCTAGTACAGAGTAAATTACTTTCCTCTGTGAGGAAATTTCTAGAAATAATCACAAATTTCACGATTTTTGTACTACGTGCGAAGGAAAAACTCCGTGGTTACCACAGAGTTTCTAATCTCCCTCCCACCTATGATAAATGCGCGCACGCGCTCACAGCCATTTGCTTGAAGTTGCTTGCTGTCAACACGGGTCACATTTTCCATATAAGGGAAATGTGTTACGTCTATGTCTTGCCATACCATATAACTGAAGTATATAGACGTGCTTTGCCATGTGGAAGAAAAGTCGACGAAGTGGCGAGCAGTTGACAGATCGTTTTTTTGAAATTTGAAACTTAAAAGAATATGCTTTGATATCAACAGAAATGAAAAATATTTACGAACAAACCCTGAAAATACCTGGTGAGCAGGTTGAATTCTGTTTCAGTGCCATAGAACCACTTTCAGTATTGCAATTTAGTCTGTTTATCGCGTTCCAGGCCTCTTTAACTCGCGACCCGTTAGCAGATCTCAAAACGGACCCCTCGTTAATAAATTAAAATATTTCAATGTAAAACGAGTCGGAAGACTCTCGAAATATAATCGCGACTTCTTAAAACAAAAACACTCGAGTGAAATCAGCCAAGGTAATCCGTTATATTTCGCATCACACGCCGGCTGCAAAAACTCAAATGTGAAACAATTTGCAAAAGAGAAACGTATTCAACTTCTATATACCGTCTAATTCGGCAGGCCACCCTGCCATGACGCACCACGCCATGCTAGACTAGTCCGTCCACGACACGACACCTGCCGAACTAAAAACGGTGGCGTCAGTCCAAAAAATTAATACAATGGGTTCAGCAAGTTCACGGGGTTGACCCGTGAGTGGGGATGCCGATTTACGACAGGCACTTCACCGATCCTAGGACTTCATCCTCATTGGTGGGCACTTCTGACTTTTAACACCTCAAGAAATCATGATCATACTAAAAAAGCCACTGAACCGAACTGTCGCTTGTCAACGAACTTTTTTGGATTCCGCCGGGCCCCGCCCATTTCAGTGAAATATTGACTGAATTATGACGTAAGTTAAAATGAACTACTTTTCAATGGAACAGGACCTCATAATCCATTTTTACTTCTGGACAGGCAATCGGTTTATTTTACTTTTTCACATGGACACTGCGGAAACTTTTCCTACAGCGCCATCTTTCTGTCTCACAAGCCTCGCTGGTTCCATGCGTGCTTAGCCCAGCCATCACATGCTGGCGCGGCTACCGCCTCACCTAGCGGCACATAGGGAAGCGAGCCGCTTTTTAACGTTAAAGGTAATAAACGAACTTTTCTTCCGCTAAACGTGAAACCAGAAGGGAATTTTAATTGGAACTTGGAAGTAATACGTAAGTAACCTGTCAATTTCTTTATTTGCTATTTTAGCAATGCGACTCAATACTAAAATCATACCCAGTTTTAACTGTTACAATAGTTTTGGAAACTTACTGTTGTCAATTTTGCATCAAATGATCCGACACAAATGCCATGGTTCTCTAAATCAGTGACCATGCTTTGCACCGATGTGGGTAAAAAAGTGGCAAGATAAAACATGACAAAAAATTAGTGTCGTTAAAAACTACAGGGTAATTGTTTACAATATGACGACAATGACTTAGACATATGATTTTGGTATCGTTCGATTCCTTGCAATGTTATCTTTCCAAATGTACACAGATATTTCTCCTACCCTGTTCCCGTAGTATTTTATCGTGAAATTTCTTCTAGCACTATTTCCTGGTACGCAGTAGTAATACCGCCATGTTGAATGGAAGGTGTCACCTGGCGGTCAAAAACTAAACTAATTTACCGACTTGCAGATCGTCGCTTTTCATAAGTTCAAATTGACCGAGACCCGTCAATTCCCTGCCCGAGTTACGGAATCAAGGATTCGAATTCGATCCTATAGTGACCCTGATATACGCACCTGCTAGCAAGAATCCGCCAAAACAGCGGAGGTTGTTTTTGAGGTCCAAATTTGTGAAAAGTGTATCACTTCAGACAATTTCGTGGAAAAATGGTCAAATGGTCACAATTTAAAAAAAATGGAAAAGGTAAAATGCTTCTACTTGTTCATCAATATTTATTATGTCAGGAAAACTTTAGCGGGAATCTCGCGCAGGCAAACACCATTCAGAATCAATGATGCTGTTTCATTCATTAACAGTAGGTGTCGCTGTAATCTTGTGTTGAGCTAACATGGCGGTGTCCACCGGGAAATAGTGCCAACTGAAATTCGACGATAAAATATGGAGGAAACGCGGTAGGGGATCAATTCATATATTTTTGGAAATATGACGGCGCAAGGAATCGAACGATACCAAAATCATATGTCTAAGTCATTGTCGTCATATTGTAAACAATTACCAATTCTTCCATGGGTAAAATAGATTATTTAACGGTGTTGGACAAAACGGCGTTCTACCGTTATTCTGCTGCTAAAGTTATGGAGCGATCTTTAATGACGGCTTTCGGTGCCATGAAATATTGCGTCACCTATTGGCCAGCTTCTTTTTTCGCCGATTCTTCAATCAACTGTTCTTCTTTCACAAGGTTGCTTACACGTCACAACAAATTATCGGAACTGGTTTCACTTCATTATAAGTTTTTGGAATTTTGATACCGAAAAAACAAATTTCAGAAGAAATTTTGCTGCTGCCAAGCTATTGTCATCTCCCGAGAGATGTCGCAAAAATTTAGGAAATGGTGAGTGCGCGTGACACGAACGCATTGTTTTCAAAATAATGACATACTTTTCATTGTTAGTAAAGGCGGAGAGTTACGCAAGAAAATGATGTTTATTGCATTGTTTTTTACTTAAACGGCTGTAACGGGCAAGGTGAGTGTAGGTTGATTCCCATAGTTTATTTGTAATCTATCATCTCACTTCATCCTACAATCTTTTCCAGCTCTTTTTCACCTGTATATAGCTAGTTTCTTTCATGTCTCCCATTCCTCCTGTACAATTATTCACAAATTAGTTTTTCATAATATTTATTTTCTTATCTTGTACCTTGTATTTTGTTATTGTAATTATGTATATTATCAAATAAACTGATTGTAGTAATAATAGTTGGAGGAGTCCACTCCAGAGACTGGATTTCAGTTCTGCCGAAATGTACTGAAGTTTGACTATTATTGTTCTTTACAGACAATGGAAGGCGCTACAAATGACCCCCACCTTCAACGGTTTTTGCAACAGGAAACGCAGAGGCAGAAGTTCCAACAAATTGTCCACAGCATCACAGATGAATGCTGGGACAAGTGCATGGGTTACCCTAGCAACAAGTTGGACTACAAGACGGAAAACTGCCTCGCAAACTGTGTTGAGCGGTTCATTGATACGAGTAACTACATTGTAAACAGGCTTCAGTCACAGAGTATGAGTATGCCACAAGTTAGCGCTGGCAGTGAATTCAGTTGAAACGAATTGTGAAATATTAAAGAAAAACCTAGTAATAACAGCTCATCAGCAGGCTTCAGTCACAGAGTCTGGCGAGGCAATGAATTGTGTGTGAAGAATTATGATAAATTATTGAAAACTTGAAAGTGTAAGAGTGGACGGTTGTGATTTACATTCAAGCTGTTACAGGACATTGTGACAAGTGCTTATTCTACATCATCTAGTGTTTGTCCATCGACGATTATTTGATGAACTGTGAGACCTGAACTATGCAAGCATACAGGCACCCTCTCTGGTTCGTTCAACGCCAGTAACACTGATGGTCAACTTCACAACGGGAGTGGATTCTGTGAAGAACGCATGGAGTTGAGGTAGCCTATGTTAATAAAATTTTTGTTGTCTTAAAGTGGCTTTAAACCCACTTTTTGTTACAAAAATACAACTTTTGATTTCTAGCACCTGCTGTAATTACCCGTCAAAACTGATGTGATTTTTGGTCGTAGAAAGAACTGAAAGTTTGTTAGTGCTCTACAAGTTGACCTGTCACGGTGTGTCAGTCAGTTTATTATGCACGGTCTTAAGTAATAATGAACTGTGGAACTCTGGAAGACCAAATGCCATGTCTCGTCTGAGAAAGGAGCAAGTTGAAACTAATCTTATAGTGGTCTAAATCAAAAGTTTGTTACACAACACGTGTTTATAGCTGCATTAAAGTTGAGTGAATGTAAAATGGAAGAGTTGAAAATTAAAAGTTTGCTGGCATGGAATAATACCGTGGTTATTCATGAGGCAGTACCTGGAGATGTGGATGCTATTGTCCATGTTAGTGGGTCATACTTCTCTTCCATTTACCCGTTTACAGATTTTTAAACACGTGGGCTACAGCTGAGCAAAATGAAGGGGTGTTGTATGGACGATGTATTCATGACTTGTGAAAACATTATTTTGAAAAATATACCGTAGCACTGTATATGGCGCAAAGACTTTCACTTGAATTAAGAAATCAGCTTCATGTGATGCTAACTGTAGTATAATACGCTGTAATAGTTCTGTGTCAATGACAGGAGTGTCCATGTTGACAGACTGAATAAATAATGTGAAACCTTGATGTAGGGTCCACTTGGTGGTTGTGGGGGTTGAATTTAAAGAAGCGTTAGAGAGTATTTTACAAATAATGGAAATTAATTATTGTACATGTAACCGACATTACCATACATGTGATTACAAAACTAAGACAAGTTAAATTTTAATTTTCTGAAAGTCCGCTGATTATTTGCCCTGGTTGGTTAGTTGAGGTCAATGCAATCTGAAGCAAATTAAGGATTGTTAGTGACAGTTTGTGCTATCCCAACACTTTATAATCGTACAGTGCATCCAGGATTGTCAGACATGTCTCCCCAGTTTGTGCTGTTCCAACAGTTTGTAATCTTACAGTGCATCCAGGATTGTCAGAGACATGTCTCGCCAGTCTGTCATTTCCTGCCCTCAGTATTACAACTTACGGTGCATAAGAAAACCTTGACAAGCATTGCAACTGTTGGGTCATAACACAGTACAAGCCAACAGTATTGACACAAAATGGCACAGATCCTGTCGTTGCGCAGAAGCCAAATGCATTGTAAGAGTAGCCTTACCTCATAACCGAGAATGAAGGGCATTTAAAAGGCCTGTTCGTAAGGTGGCTAACCCATTTTGTAATTAGAATTTTGCCGCCCTAAGAATTTATAGGAAAGTTTGCTGTGAATGGAACTGGTTGTCGTGGTGAGAAAATAGTATTTTGTCCGATAACATTTGACTTGAATGTACTGTTGTCAGCAGAACAGTGGGCTTCAGTGTGTTATTTCGACATGAACTTAGCAGCCAATGTGGTTTCAGCTTTGAAAATGGAGAAAATATAAATGGCTTGGGGTACCTTGCCATAAGTTTAGTTGTTAATTTAAAAGGATACCAAACCCGGTTTTTGCCTATTAATAGATATTAAAAGCGACTTATCTAATTTTCTGAAACAAAACAATACTCTTTAACCCTCTACATCCCTCAAAAGTTTGAAAGCAAATTTGAAAACTCTTCAAAGTCTGCTTAACGAGCAAGCGTGATCAATGCTTTTACCAAATTACAAGGCAACTTTGGGGAAAGACTACTCAGCAAGAAATATAATACCCAATCTGTGACATAGGGAGTATATCTATGCTTTTACCAAATTACAAGGCAACTGTGGGGAAAGACCACTCAGCAAGAAATATAATACCCAATCTGTGACATAGGGAGTATATCTATGCTTTTACCAAATTACAAGGCAACTGTGGGGAAAGACCACTCAGCAAGAAATATAATACCCAATCTGTGACATAGGGAGTATGAGTTTTTAGTTGATTCCGGCTTTTGTCATTCAAGATTGACGCCAATGATGCGCTAGCAGGTGACACAACGAGGATTGGTTGAAATCGTCAAAACAGGGTTTAATATCGTTTTATAAGAGCTTTCTTTTTCAAGTCCCACACAGTGGTCAAGGTTGAAGATGCAAATTTCACACTCAAATACTCAAGTCAGCAATGGCGAATCATAATTCAGAAGCATTTGATTCCCTCCACTAAACTAACATGCGTAATTAAGAACGCTAAATTGTCGAAGCAAATAACTAACAGGGTTCCGCCTCAAAACATGAACCAAAACACAGCTTTCAAAGACTGGTCTGCTTAGGGCTTCATGAAGGTTATCGGGCATTATTTTGTGTAAGTGAAATGAACAATGAAGAAATAACCACCGTATAGAAATTCAGTAGTTTATTATTACATGACTTGACAATAAGTTATCAAAGCTCAATATGTAACACATGTAACGTCTAGTCAAAAGTATTGCTTCTATTACTACTAACTCACTGAGCGCAAAGTGGTGTTCAACAAAATACAAAACACAATAGTAATAAGTTATTTTAAAGCTTCATTTGCACAATTACGGAAGTGTACTTTTCACTTCAAACAACGACCTTTTTAAGGTAGGGAAATCAGTTCAGTTTGCCATGTCTGAATATGCAGCTACAACTTAAAATAATTTGACTCAATTACTGCTTAAATATAATGATTTTAGAAATGAGGTACATGTAACTGGAATTGATTGCACTTTATGAAGCACGATTATTTTTAATTACACAGGTAAGACTAGAGTTTAACTGTGACAACATAATTGACCGCACTGCAATTCCAATATTTGACAAAATTCTAAAAAGAAACTGGAGAAAGGCACACAGAACTCCGCTTTGCATACCATAATTTTGCAAAGAATGCAACAGAATCACTTGAGAACGTAATAGAAAAGCACTAAAACAGGAACAAGCAAAAGTTAGGAGAGGCCTTAAAGTGGAATTTGCAAGCTAATCACTCTGCACCTGTGAAAATGTAGGCAAACTTACTAAAATATGTATCACAAGACCTACGTTAAGTGGGAAGTTGCTGTATGTCTCGATGAATTTTGTAGCGAAAAATGATCAGCAGCAAATCAACCCATGTCCAATAAGTACTGTGACGCTGGAGCCGGGGAACAACATCGTATGATGCGGGCTACATGTTCTTAAGAGCTACCCATACTATTGCTAAGGGCACCCATTTTTTATTTTCACATTTACATTCATAAGATTACTTAGCTTAGTTTATATATTAAAAGGGCATCACTTTTCAGTATCTGCTCGATCTCAGCTTACTTAGGAGCACACAATACAACTTTAAAGCCTTGTTGAGAGGCCCTGACTTTCCGTTTTTTTAAACATAAAAATCTGTTTTTGTCCCCATTTTCCAAATCAAGAAATTTGATTTTACTGTTTCAGAGTTACGAATAACATAAAATGATTCAAGGAATTGCCATACTTCTTCACCCGAATTTTGCCGCAGCTCAGTTTTACCGATTACTTGCTGAATGCTGAAAAATGATCTTCGCTCAATGTGTCTAAAAATGTTAATTTCATTATATTTTTGATTTTTGGCAATTAAAAACCAGAATCATAAGAATTACAATATCTACTTATGAAATATGGAAATTCCATGAAAGAAATCAGATTCAGTGAATTCTGTAAGTTTTCTGTTATTGTGAAAAACCAGGGTGTCTAAACTTATGCAATACTCAAAACTGATAGTAATCACTGCTTAACTAACCACTATATCGTATATGGTTCTCAAATAACAGTTATAATAATAATAATAATGGGACAGCGGTGTTGAAATTTTGTGAAATAAAGTACAATGATAATAATAAATCAAACAACTGTCAACATTCCGTAACCAAAATTCTGTTCACTCAAAGCAAACAAGATCACCAGCTACTTTGCAGAGCTCATGGGATTTTTGACAGTATTGGCAGGTCTACTTGCAAAGAAGTTTTTAATGGAATGAATCAAATAAATAATCAATGCATGTTGCCAATAAATCTTGAGATGTTAAGGCATTGTTTTGAATTAAATATATAAAAATAAATAGTTACTTTAACAATATAAAACCATAGAATAAAAACACTGATCAATTACAAACCGATCAAACAATGAACATGTAAACAAAACAGACCACTGGGCTCAAAGTAATTTTTGTAAGTACACGTAACTACACATCTTCATTGTGCATGTGATCACGTCACGTCGTGAGCAGGCTTCCAAGGCCTATTTCAACAAATCTCAAAAGTCTGGTCATATCTAATAACAGTAAGTACTGAAAATGAGGCACTGGCATAAGACTTATCTGATAAATAAGAGATCGGATTGAGATGAAACTTTCACATAGCTATGCTTTGTGCACTGCTGTCCAAAACACTGTCAGACTTGACTATAGGTCACGAGATGTGACCAATATATGGCATGTGTGAAGACTCATAATTCTTACTTATACGATATCAAAGCGCTGAATTATAACAACACAATTATTTTCTATCAGGAATTGTTGAGGAGTTATCAAAAAAGTGGATTTTTAAAGATTTTTGATATTTGAGATTTCATCTACATTTCATCATCATTTACATCAACCAAAAATCAACTGCTACAGGTTTTTCAGTTTCAGAAAATCTATACTGTTGTTGAGTTAAAATCAATAGATTTGTAAACATTTGGCTAAATACAGTGCTGTTGACGAGGTCCTACATAACATTAACAGCCTTCATGAGTCTATTAACAAATCTGGACAAATTATAATCCTTACGACCATCTTATTTAAGACCAGACTTGCTACCTTTGACAAAACGCACTTCAGAAGTGTACTTTGATGTAACAGTTTAATAATGAATAATATTTTTCTCTTATCTACAGTTCAACAAAGTGTATTATGACTTTAAGTCAAACTTTCACGTTTTTATATTGTAACTTATGACCACAGCAAGATAGCTTAATGCAAGACCAAGTGAAATGCAACTAAATTGAATGTCATCAGTAGAGAATCCAGTAGCTTGGGCCACAATATGGCGGTGTTACGCACTCCCACTGTGGGACGAGCATCCTGATTTCAATGATTGACTTGTCGGGATACAGCTGTGTTATCAGTTTGACAACGATGGCAAGGGGAAAAAGTTGGCAAACCAATTTTTACATAATCCTGCTCTCTCATTGTCTGCATTCATCTGATAAGGTCACGTAATCCAGCAATTATGTTGTAAACAGCGGACCTGACACTAACCGATACTTAAAAATAATATTTCCAAACGACGTTCAACAGATGTCGCGACAAAGATGTGTTCTTTATGAAATAATTCCACCAAAAAAACCTCGAATGGAGAAAAACAGTTGACTTTCAAATAAATTAGACATATCTTTCACCTGCTGATTCCTTTGTGTGACTGTACGCTCTGACCCGCTTACTACCACAGCAATGTATACCAACACAATAGGCTTGTTTGTTGTCTGTCAATTTTAATGGAACATGATACTAGATCAGATCGTGATGTTGGAAATTTCTTGGTTTTAACAGTCCAGGGGAATAGTACATAACATCAAGTGAAATTTTACTTTTAATTATCACTTTTCCACCGAGCATATGTAGCACCAAATGACATGATTTTCCATGTTCAAGTTTTGTACCTGACAGCTACCATCACACATTTTAAAAAAATGTGAGCATTCACATTGTTAAAAGAAGAAAGGGCACTTTTTATCTGAATTCCATGAGATTTTACTGTGTTCTATTTAGGCATCTTATTCCGTAATCACAAGCACTACGAAGACCTCAAAGATACAATTATATCATAAATAATCTCACATCCTTATTAATTGTACATTTACTTAAAGCAATATATTACATTAGCACTGATCAAAATGTACAGCTTGATATTTACTTGGTGATGGAATGAACAAAGGTCATATGAATAGACTAACAACTGCAGATAGTTGTTCACCAACATAGGCACATTCATGACCTAAAAGTCCCACATGACCTGAAAGTGTGAATTTCTAGTTGGGGTCGTTGTTTAACTTGCCCCACCTAGTGAATTAGCAAGTTCCTCAGAAAAAAAGATATTTCAATATGTCACATGCTAAATCCAGGCCAGAACACCACATGTTGTCAGGCAGGGGAAAGTTATATCTTTAAGTAACCATAACAACAGGAAGAAAATGTAAGCAACCTGATAGAAAATTCTGTAGCTCTGGCAGTGTTACAGAAATACAGAATGTAAGAGTTTGGATAAAAACAACGAAACGGAACAAGTTGGCCAAAAATTTATCATTAAAAGTTACTGCACATAGGTCTTTCGATTATTTATTTTGAAAGTTATTTTGCTGCCTTCAACACAGCAGGCAAGAGAAGCAGAGTTTATGTTAACTTTTTAAAACCAAATTTGTGCTTAAATCTGCCTTGTTTCAGTATACATAATTAATTCAGTGCCTAATGGCCGTAAACACTTTAACTGTCTTACTTGAAATTTTGGTTCTGATTCACGTGCATGCTAGTAATTGTATTACCAAACTATACAATATTATCTGTCTGTTCTGGCATGGCCAATGAAATCTTTTTCACATCACTGACACCGTGAGGTCTATCCATGACACCGTCTCCATTAAAGCTGTTTTGCACGACATCAACCAGTCTGAATGCTTCGAGGAATTCATTGAAGTCTATGAAGCCATCTTTGTTAATGTCAATAGAGCGAGCGAGGTCGCTGATGTATTCTTGCGTTATATCGGCTTTGACATGCTTGCTCAATAGATGGCATGCATCACTGAACTCCTCCATTGAAATGAGACCTACAAGGAAATGATTTAAAATTTAGTCTTTTGAAAATGTTGCAGAGTTGCACACTCAAACTTACCTTGCGTCTCCTGCATTTTTTCAATTTTTTTGAATGAATATTAATGCCTACATCAGAAGTCCTAACCATTTGGAGATATCTCACCTTCAACTGTTCATACGCTGCAAGGGGGTGCTGTCTGTTATGCAAAAAATCCCACAATGCACCAATGCATGTGTAATGTCCTGCAGTATTTTCTCGGCAAACACGCCGTTACATCTGATCTAGGAACATATCCTTAGATGAAGTTTGTGTTACTGTTCAAAAAAATACGCATTAATATCACAATCATTACTGTTCTTTGAAAGCTTGAAAACGAAGGCCACAAATGCACAGAAGCATCAATTTCTTAACTTTAAATGACACTTCACTCTGTTTTAACCTAATACAAACAGAAGTTTACAATAGCTTCATAACCTAAAAGATTGATACTTAGTAGTAAACGCCCTTGACCTTGGGAGCAATTAGTTCTTGAAAACGGCATTGGCTGAATCGACATACCTTAGGAATACATTGCATTTGAAAACTAGTGGTTGAAGGGAAACACCACAGAGCCTGCTAATATTGTTACAAAACAAGGTGTTTTTAAGATGTACTAAAGGCCCCATAATAGGTGAAAGAAAAAGTTTCGTGAGAAATCACTCCTTGAATATGAGGAGAATAAATATGTCTAGATTTACCAGAGTTGTCCTTATCTATAGCACGGAATATCGTTCCCAAGTTGTCTCTGTTCCTGTACAACGTTTCTGTGAGGCTCGGAGTCCCAGACTCATTTCTGTATTTCAGTTTAAAGTGTTCAAATGTTGTGCTGTAAACGACAAGTCCGTCTTCGTTGACTTTGGCCAATTTAATACGCAGGTGTCGCCAAGGTAGCTCCAAACAGAGTGCCTTGGACATAATTTGGCACCAGTCAGTCACAGAGATACATCCTAAAGAAACAAGAGTGATAAGTCAAGTCATTCATCAGTAATAAATTAAACGAGATGACACATACGTGTCCGAGGACCTTAATTGTAGGTATGTCCCGGGTGGGGCTCATAAGCAGTACATTGGGCACTACATCTCATTTCCCAAACTATGAATGTTTCTTATTGGTTGGGACTACAATAGGCACTTACCACAGTGCCAAGACTTTTGTCACGGGGGAATCAACAATTGGTCAGACTTCAAAACCACTTGCCCAGATTTCAAAACCAGTTGGCAGGAATGCAAAACCAAATGGCCAGTGATGAAACGTGTTGTCCAGACTTCAAATGCAATGGCCTCACCCAAAAAATGATGGCTGGACCCAAAAACACGATGGCCGGTGCTAAAACCAATTGGCAGATGATCAAACACGATGGCCAGACTTCCTCAGAGACTCCCTTTGAAAGTCTCGAAGGATTCAAATGTCATCTAGTGTTTATTTTTCGTACCCATTTGTTTTACTGAAAATTGGCGATTTGTTTGGCCATTGTGTCTGAGTACCGACCAACCAATTTTTTGTGTGCGGCCATCTGAAATTTGAATGGGGGAGAGCCTAATGGCATCAGGTACACCCCTAATCAAAAATGATTTTTTAGGCATTTTAATACTCCAAAGTCTATTTCGTAGTTACAGGTCTGTGAACTAGGCAACACAACCCAGTGTTATGGCACAGGAAGCTACTCTGTAAAGACTGGGATTGTTCAACAAAGGAACAGCAATTGCAATGCCTATGTTTCTCTTGTTAAACCAATCTTTGTCATTCAAAGATTGAAAAGGTCAACTTTTTAAGGACATGTTTAGTTATTATAGACTGCAGGTTCAAAAAATGGCCTGCAGTGCATGAAAATTTTGAATCTTATTTGGTCATAAACATTGGTTAACAACTTAGGCCTAATTTACAGAAGCTTCAAACCTAAATGTCGAGAAAATAACCTTCAGGATGTTTTTCAGCAAAAAAAACTGACACAATTGGTTATTTGATTTTTAAAAATTCGATCAACTTTAAATTACTATGGCATTTAACAGCATTCCAAAGACATTGACGTGCTGATTACATTTCCACAGGCAATGCAAACATGTCTGGGTTCTCAGACAGCTTTGGTGTTACTCGCTGTAACTAGACAACCTCATTACGTACAAACAGCCTTGAACTGTGTATTTAATGCAATCACTTACATTAGCAGTACATGAGACACTAAGTAATCAGACAAAATGCCATTTCCACATCTTAACTGGTAATTCTGTTAACAACAAAAATGATTGGTAATAACAATTATGGGGCAGAATTCTAATTACAAAATGATTTAGCCATCTTATCTAACTTGCCTCATCATTTCCTTAATGTTCAGTCCTAAGGGAAGGCTACTCTGATGAATTCGAACTCCTCCCAGTTGCCATGACAGGGAATTCAGAGCCATTTTGTCTGAACACTTTCAGCGTGTACTGTAGGTTCAACTTTTATACGAGACGCATGTGTGCTTTTCAAAATGTTTCATGAACAAGCAGCCTCAAAAATGTTTCTTACTTTTTCATTTGACAGAAAATAAACAACCAGACAAACAAACAAACCTGTGTCCTCGCTGTCGAGACTCCTGAAGTCTTCCAGCAGAGTTGACTTCAATGCGAATATTTTCTCTTGGAGATCACGAATAGCTGACTCTTCTATTAGGCTGATTCTGATAAATATTTGAAATAGAGATATAAATTAAGTCACGGCTGGCAGCTAATGCCTTGTTTGCCACACAATCGTGTAATTATGTTGTTAAGTTTAGAAATAAACATGAATGCTTCTTTAACAGCACAGTCAGAAAGAATGAATAACTAAAACATTTAAAACCAGTTACACTAAATATAAATGGCACTATAGACTGACATGTAACCATGAAATTAAATACCTTGACAGAGCAGAGAACTGACACCTGTACATATGGATAGAGTACAGTCAAACTCAGTCGAGCTAAGACACTTTTCATGCCACAACTATTTGACAGTGAAATGGAATGTTATTTGTGACAGCACAGCCCTGTTGCTGAATATTATGAAGAGATTAATTTGCCCTCAATGTGTAAAGATGCATAAGTTTGAAAATTCCTCAGAATTCAATAATACCTTTTCTGTACTAAAATGGATATTTCTGTGCAGTTTCATGTGTCACCAGTAGGTCAGGTTTATTTTTTGATACAACTGCAATGTCAAAGGTCACTTTTTGTTGACCTCTTCGACCCACAATACAACACACCTTTGTGAGGGCGTCAATTTCCTTGACTGCTTCGTTGCCATGAACTGGACGCAGTGGGGTTTGAGGTCCGGACCCATCTTGATGTAGGCCCCCTTGTTACTTCCTACCTCATAGTAGTTAGACGCCGAGAAAACTGTTAGCACCTGTACACAGATCATAAAGATATACTTTTATATAAGTATGAAATTGAGTTTGCATAATACTGAAGTTTTTTAGTGTAACCTCATCAATCATGTCTTTGAAATCACCGAGGTGTTATTTTGTGACCACTAACAAACATCAGCTTTCAATTCACTGTCCATAACTTTGCTAAATGGAAAAGATCAGAAAATCAGTAAATATGCTCGCTGGATCCTTTTATACTACAGTTCTTGATGCGTATCAGAAAATGGAGATTATTGGACGCTGTAATAGTCATTAACTGAACTGTAAAAGTAGACATACATTAAAAACTAAAAGCTATTTATGACAGAAAATGAACACACACTTAGGTTAATTTTGCCAATATCTCTGTCTTAAAACCTATAGGAAAGTTTCAGAAACTGACTCGCATCAAGTACACGATGCGCTAATCTTTGATGAACTTAGCTAATTTGAAAAACATGTTTTAAAATAAAAGAAAACTGTGCCTACAATTCAGTATTCATAGTTCAAATGCCAGTTGAATAATACTATCAGATCTGAATTATCTGAGACAGAGAAACATGACGTGTCGTGTAATCACGTTTCTCCACCATAGTTCATATTTTAATATTTACCAATTTCCCGTGCATGAACTCGTAGCCCTCGGGCTTACATTCGTGTGAACGAATCAGCATCTTGAGACCGTTTTTCCGAAGAAACATGTCCGTGACATCTGGTCCAAAATAGCAACCGCCGCCACGGAAATGGTTGGCTTGACAACCCAGCTGCTTCCTGGGATCACTCCAGAGAACATCTAACATCTGAAACAAACAAAAAAGCAAATTACATTTTTATATGAGCTAGCATTGATGTCATCAAACCAATAACAAACAGTTTTAAAACCTCGCCAATATCGTACAAAAAGGAGTGCCAAAAATTGATCTACTTTCATTAATTTTCAAGGACTGTTTACATTGTTGTAAATGCCCATAATTTTTCAACACATTGTCTGTTGACAGCTCAAACTCGTTTACTTTTCAACATAAATACAATAAAACTTGCACATCCAACTTCGTGCAAGGCAAAGCTAAACTTATTTTAAAGGAATGAAAGCGCCGGCTAGATCAACCACAGCATGTCCAACTGACGCGAATTTTACTGTTCATCTATTTAATAACAAAATCAGGTTCTGTAGAACAAAAATGAAGTTACAAAATGAGCAAATTACAATGCAATTACACATCTGAAATGCTCATTTTCTGCGATGTATGCTTCTAATCTTCGATAGAAACTTTGTTAGTAAACAAATTTATTGTTACAGTAGTATTTCAGTGAAATTTTGACACCTCTCAAATGGTTGGAAATTTGTTTTAATTATCATTTGGATTTCTGTGGACTAGCTCAGTGCATTTTCCAATATTTTCCCTGGATTTTCTTTATTCTATTGATATGGAAACACAACTTTTATTGATCGATCATCTGAAGTTTTAAATTGCACTTTTTGTAGAATCTTTTACCTGTCCACAAAATTTTCAAAAAACTCTAAATATTGATAGTGTCATACCGCTAATTTCAAAGAATTATCTTCGCAAATATATATATCCTTTTTTTCAGATCACTTGGCAACTCGTGCTTCAAACATGTGAACTTCAAAGAAATGTTGACGGAACTCCTGTTGCTGCATATCATTGCTATGGCCATTTCCCTGAAGTTAACATGTCTATCGATGTGTTTACAACATAGTATATTTATGAACCACAAACATTTTAAGTCTGGCCTGCATGCCACCTATTGGCCACATCACCTGACCTAATGAACACAAGTCAGAAATTATTTCTATCCCCCGACAGGGGTCATGTGATGTGGCAAACAGGTGGCATGTAGACCAGACTTAAATTTTTGTGATCTACATTTCTACGCCGGTTCAGGATTTACATTTATGAACATTAAGAGTTATCAACTACCAGAAAACGAAGTGTTCTTGCCTCACATGTTTACAAAATGAACACTCCAAACTTGTAAAACACAGGGGCACACCTCTCCTCACCTGTCGCCACTCCACATAGTCAACACGATCCAGCTCATCTCCGTCATTTGACCCCTCCCTCATCGGCGGTTTGAGCAGTGAGTAGTACTGTAACAAAAGGTGGCCATGGCATGCGTATCAATAATGCAAATGCTTTATTCAAATCTCAAAACATGACTGCACACAACTTTGTACAAAATAAGCCTGCTGCCAGAATTTTTTGAAAACTGTGGCAGATTGTTTTTG
>NMRA01000645.1:0-70812 GCA_002633005.1 Phoronis australis | reverse complement strand
TCGTTTTTGGAGATTGTGATTAATTTAAGCCCCAGTTGTGGCTAGGTATCAGATATGATCTTGTGGTCTGGCTTTAACTTACCTGAAATATTTACTGTTATTGATAATAGGAACAGTGGGTATATAAAATAAAATTTTGGTTTTATCATCCAAGTCTTTTTAATTCAGTTTTGTATGAAGCTATGTGGGTAGTGAATATTTTGATTGCTGTTCAGTACCTCTTTAAGTTTTTTGCCATGACATTTTGAACTTTGATTAGTGATGAGTGATGATATACTCAATGTTACTTCGTTTTGTAAGTTGTGAGCTTTTCTACAGATTAGCAACTGACTTGTAACTGTTGGTGAGTGGGAGAGTGGATTTGAGTTTACCCTATATTGGCATGTATAAGAAATAATGGAATGTTCTAAAATTGTATTACTATTATGTGGTAGTTATGAATTGCCTTGCTTTCTTCTTCTCACTTGTTTAACATCCACTGCACAAAACAATTGTATGCATTGCTAGTAGCCTGGTGCATTGAATAGGGAACACATGCGGAATTGTTGGGTGGAAATGAAACCAGCAGTGAGCTGGGAGCAACATGTTTGTCAATGGTCAGGGGAGCAACCAAAATGTGTGACGATCAGAGGGGATCAACACACATGTGGCATACATACCCATTGGTCTTTACCTGTTTAGCACTCCTCCCATGTAAACCCCCCTTGGAAGGGGTCAACACCCATTTGGCGCCCACCTGGTTTTTGCCTGGTACCCCCTTAGCTGGCACCTGGGGGCAGTTCCCCTCTGAACCCCAAAGAGCAATCATTCAAAGTATGTAGTCCATGGAGGTATGAACTGTTATAAGGAACGCTAATTGCCTTGTTAAGAACTCAAGCATGAAACAAAACCATGATCATGGATTTTGAAGGGAGCTTCAAGAGAATAAAAACAAATACACTTTAATATTGATTAAAATACACAGTTTCTTTCTCATTCGATTGTAAGCGGATGTTAGTTTATGTATTCTAACCATTTTCAATCACACAGTCAGTAATTTTATTGCACGTTGAATGTCATTTAAGTATGAATTTATCAGTGTTTACATTGTTCGGACTGCGCTCCTATCTAAGTGTTGATTATTCACTGCTTGGGGCGCTAGTGTTTCGACCGGTAACCATTGCGGCGAATGGTAAAATGGCGGAGTGAACTCTCCTGTACTAGGACACTCCTTGATGTTACATAGTAATGTACCAAGTCAAGGTAATGTAAACGTCTTTAAAACTTATAATTTTGAACTTTAAGCACTGAAAATTGGTCACTGCAATTGTATAATTAAATGACTGGGTGGAAATTTTCGTTGCTAATTTGAAAAAAATTATCAAATTTTGGTTACAAAGTTTGTCAGATGGTGAGCAAAGAAAGTTGGAGCCTTATGATTACTTTTTAAGATTTCTGCTTTCCAGTTGCCATATAAATTACTTTTCAAAAGCCAACACGTCTAGAGTTTCAGCCTTAAAACCCTACCCTGTGCCTGTTAAGAGTTTTGATCACTTCCAGACTAGTTTTGTCGGAGACTCCGCCGTGAGCCACTAATATCTTGTGATCTATGATGGTTACCAGAGGCAGCCAGCTGAAGACGTCCGTAAAGAGTCGCATTATCCTTGGTGCGTGACTTTTGTACTTCGACATGACTTCCTTCAGAAAGCCGTACCTGAAAGTTTTTAAAAACTTCAACCAGGTTTTTCAAAAATGCATGTGTTAATGGTTACAATTAGTTTAGTCACATGTGTCTGCAGGTTGTAACTGGGTCTATAATGGAATTCAGGCCTTTAAGCAAGTGTTTGAGTTAAACTAGGAATACATCTAATACCAATAAAATGAAGCTTGCAGTACCAGTTTCAGTGGATCTTGATATGTTTCCCTTTGAAGATTACTTAATGAATTAATGAAAATGCACAGGGAAAAGATGAAAATACAGAGAAAATATCTAATGTAAGATGCACATAATCACAAGGAAAAGCAAAGAGGCTTAAGTTTCATTTATGGTACAGGTAACTCCATTAGCGAAAAACTCTAGAAAGCAAAACAGAGGCTATAATGCTTTAGAGATTTAAAGCTTTTTCATAATTCATGCAGCCGAATATCTACTTCTTGGAACACGATAACGATGACTTTGATTCTCCAGTATTTGCCAACACTGTTGCACATCTGTAAGGTACTTGCATCAGTTTTATGTACTATGCCCTTTTAGAATGAAATTTCTTCTCCATTTGCCACTCTGATGAATAGTGAGTTGCAATATACAGACGTTAAATTTGAAAAGCTAAGAAAGGCACGGTAAAATGTTTTAAACTATGCAACCTTGGCTCAAAAATATACTAACAGTTATATATTTCAAGAGCTAAGTCAATCATTCAATATTTTTTCTTCTTCCGCAAAAGAAGAATCAGATGAATCTGGGATGTAGGATTTTCCTGTTGCGCAGAGGGATGTTCAATTGTCTCACACAGATAAGCAGACATCCTGAAATATCTGAAGAGCAAAAAAAATTAGTTTCGTCTCAGTAGTTTTTGAGATTAGATTAAGCGGAAGTCATTGTCATATTCTGAGCCTTTTGTAGTAAAAATTGTATGTCGAACGTCTGCAACTACCTGAGATTCATGACGTGGTCTTCGTGGTTCCCTCTGTTGAGAAATACATCATTTGGATGAACCAGCAGACAGGCGAACAGAATGCAGATCACTTCTACGGAGTTACTTCCCCTGTCCACAAAATCACCGTTGAATATGTAAGTATTGCCACCGGCTGGAAGGCCATTCTGGAAAGCGAAAAACAGCATTAAGTAAACACAAGAATGCACAAGACTGTTAGAATCAAAACCCGTTTGGTTAAATTCTTCATGCTAGAACACAGTATGGAAGATAAGCAAAATTGCATTTTCACAAATTTCTTGACAAAACAGCTGTGTTTGTAAGATCTAGAATGTCAAAATCCGGCCTGCATATCCGGCACACAAATGTTGGCCAAAGGCTAAAAACCTTGTCTTCTTTTTCTTGAAGTAAAACAAAGAAATTCAACAAACTTGGACAAAAATTGACCAATTAGGGAGACTGCGACAGTGTAATGGAGAAAATCCCTTTCATAACTGTACAATAAATGAATACTATTTATGTATCATTACCTCAAATAAGGCACCTGACACTCCACAAATGATAATGGGATGAAACCTAATACGATGGTGATTCATAGATAATTTCACAAGAAAACAGCTCACGAGGCTTGGAGAACTTGTCTGAACAATTTCAGGTACAGGATAAAACCGTGGGGAGAGGCTTGAGTATCACTAGCACAACCAAGCAATCAAAAGTCCAAAGTACGCATGGCAAATCTTAATTTTCAATCAAAAATAATAGCCAAAATAGCATTTTCTCTACAATTCTCTCTATAAGGACTGGTTATGTTGTGAAAATGGGCAAAGTTTTGTTTCATAACAGCTGATCAAAATATATGCTGATAGTGAAGTCAATTGAAAAACTTGACAAAAATAAATTTCCGCATATCCACCATATTGTGCGCTACACTGCAGAGTGTTTACTGCTGATGAATGAAATATTGTGCTTTTTCTAATAATTTTTGACGTGAATCGTAGGCAATCAGATTATCAAAGCATATACAAACAAATGACAAATGATGCGTTTCTACTTCTTCCCGCTGTTGCTTTAAACAAACATTGACCATAAATTTTTGTTTCTATTTGTGTGATACTCAGATAGAGGCATAAGCACTTAAGCTTCACAAATCAGTAACTATATAATTATCTAGATGTTAAATTTTTATACATTTTAAGAACTTTTTATGAAATTAATTAAATACTGAATATATATCAATGTCGTATTGATAAGCAGAGATTCACTTACAAGTTATTCCAAAACTTTGCTCATTGGTTTACTAAATATTTCATTCGGCAATACAAGATTTTTTGAAGGCATTCAGTGAACAACTATAATGATCAGTCATAGGACGCATTCCAATTCTGTTCGCAGAATATTTATTTGCAATCTTATCTCTACGACCTGTTATTCCCTTGGCTACGTTCTGGCAAATCAACTGAAGAATATGGTTAATGACCTGGACAACGACCACGAGGCACAAAGTAATTGATGTTAAGACCCATTAATGAAATAAAGAGATTTCTCCCCTGCCATCTGTGGTACTGGATTAGACATTTACTCATCAGTAAGTATTGCCCAACATTGAATATGATCAAAGGTCAATGTGTTTTGCTTGTCAAGTATTGATGAGAAACTTTGCAAGGACATCCAATCATATAAAAATTGTCCAATAAGGCTTAAATTGAGTTAAATTAAACATGTTTTCCCCTTGAATGACCATTGTGATCGACTCAGACTATTATGCCAATTGCAAGTCATCGAACTTTTTAATGCACAATAATTTGAATTAAGCCATTACATCTGGGAGCAATCATCTTTCTGAAGACCGATTTTTGAAATGAGAAATAAAATATTTTTGGAGCAAAAAGGACTGCACCCGGCTGAGAAAAGTGAATAGGAGAGATTTGAACAATCTTACAAGACATAGCATTTAACGATTTGCTGAGGGCTGTTCCAGTAAAATCCGTGTGGGAGGGGGAGGGACAGCAGTAGAAATAAAAATTCATGGGTGGTGGTCTTCAGAAAAAAACTCAAATTATGGGTGGTCCTTCCTGTAAGAAGTGATGCATTAAAAATGGGTGGTATTTTTTGACCTGTTAATGTTGACAGGTTGGTTACTTCAGCCATCGAAACTCAAAAAAATGCAATTGGCATAATTATCCTAACTTATCCCAATACAAAAAAGCCCATATTGCCAGCGAACCGAGTGCAATATGTTCACTAAGCCATTAATCAAGTCATGGGCAACTTGATTTGAGTCAAATGTTTGTCTGCAGTCCTATTGAATTGAAAAGTTAACACATATAAGAAAATTGATGATTTTTAAATAAAAAGTATGAGGAGTAAGATAAGAGACACCTGGTGGCTGCCAAAAGTATTGCTCACAGGCTACTTTAGTTTTTGACAATATTGGACAAGACAACTAGTTCTTTTCTGTCAATCATCTAAGTTCTTAACAGGTCATCCTGGAGGCAATTTGTTTGCAAGTGTTGGATTTTATATTTTAACCTATTAAAAATAATTAAAAAATTATGAGTCATGGGTTGGAGAAATAAATGAAAAATATGGGTGGTGGGTACGAAATCAAAATGCCTTCCCCCCTCCCATACAGATTTTGCTGGAACAGCCCTGATAATTTTAGCCCTTTTAAGTCTAAAATAAAAATATTATACAAAATGCAATGCACACGAAACCAAACCATAAAATTCCAATACCTACACTGTTTTAGTTTGAAAAACCTGCAACTACAAACATTAAAACCAACTTATTCTTTCATTACTCGGTTGACATGCTGATATCTGAATTACCAAAAAGATAGTAGAACTAAGTACCGAACGTACAAGTTAAAACAACGAAGATGACCCAATTATCACTCCAGCAGGAGTTTTCCATTAATCCTGCTACTTAAAACAGGAATTGTTTATTTGTATTTAACCGCGAGAACTCTCAGCAAAAACAAGGCCTACTTAATATGACAACTCATTAGTGTTCAAATCTCAACACACTATGATGCAAGGATTGACGGAAGCATTGTACCTTATAGAAGATGATACAGAGGTCATCCAATTTTCCATGCAGATCGCCTACGATGGTGATTTGTTTTGACATTGACGTTGACACATAGTTAACATTTCCCATCGATTTTAACCTTTTCCTTGTCTCCAGTAAAAGCAACATTAAGTACTTCACGTGAAGAACCTGAAAGATGAAATGATAACGGAACTGACAATGATCGACAACACGCTATTATTACAACTCAATGAGGACTTTTTGAAGAGTGAAGACTCATCAGTCAGAAAACTTAGGCCTGCATCGTGGCATGTGGCATTCATTTAATGAGTGGCAGGGAAAGACGAACTTAGAGTTTCCACTACAATTAATCTCATTATTTCATGACTGCGAATTATGTGTTGTCTCCGAGTCAAGTGTTTGACAGATATATTCCAAAATTATTGCCTGGCTCTTAGGATGAAGAGAGATTCATGATTTCATGTCGTGAACACATCCACTACCACAAGAAACTGTAGGAACACCGCATTTATCCACCTTCACTCTTATCAGGCTTCTATTGTGAGTCAGCATGCATGAATAATTGGCTGATAAGCCACCTCTAGAACTACTTTTGGCTGAATGGATGATCAGGCCATCAAATGATAATTAGCCAAGACCAGTTAATTAATGCAACAAAGAATAATGTAGTAACATCACCTAGCCTTGGTGGAAAGCTGTATACTGTATTGGCTCTAAAAAATGCTTAGAAAAATTCATTTCACGGGGAGGGGACGCTTATTGTAGTTGCGACAGTTGAAACCCGGTTTCCCAAACAGGTAAAATCGGAAGCTAGGATTCAACAAATTTACGCTCTGTGACGTAATTGTAGCCCATGACAGTCTTTCTACAAAATTGTGGTGCATTGCTATCAAATTCCGTTGTTAAATTATAATAATTTTTCAAAAAATTGTGCTCATCACAGGGCGAAAACTTGCCAATTGATGCGTCGCTGAATCGCGATCGTCAATAGGAAAACTTGAATTCTTGAATAAGAATATAGTTTCGACTCAACAAATTACCTGAAATCTTCCTTATGTTTTACAATTTTTAAAGTTCATGAGGAGTCCAGATTAATTGCGATTAAGTCCAAATCTGCACTACATCGTACCCCACAACACGAGAAAAATCTCTGGATGAACACACATGTTGTTGTCATGTGACGTTTGTTTTGAAGTTCGTCAGTGTATGAGAGTGAGTGAGCGTGCGAGTGTGTTACAAAAGGCGGAGGATTATGCAAGAAAATGGCGTTTACTGGATTGTTTTTCACTTAAACGGTTGCAACGTGCAAGGTGAGTGCTGGTTAACTCACAGATTTTGTGTGCACAGGCTGACGGTCGTTAGCTCTACCGTGGAGTATTAATAGTCCAAGGCTCGATCTACATGTTGGGGACGAGGTGAACTACCCGGGCTGTGTGAAATTTCTGGGTCTAACGGAGACATTGATGCAGTGGTCAGCCAGCTCGCTGTATCAAGACTATAGTCAAAATCCAAATTCGTTTTATCGTGTCCCTGTCAATAATAACGGCATGCTAAAGTTGCTTAATTTTCGTACTTCAGGAACATAACAATCACGTGTTTTGTACACATATGCGCACGCCGCAGATCACATCTCGGAAATTTCCGATTTGACGGATGACAATGAATGAGCACAATAAAATTAAACATCGTTTTAAAGCTTGTAAGATTCATAATAAACGTATTTTGAATATTGCAATGGATGTGTTCCAAAATCTAAATAACTTGGGTCTATATTTTTGTATTCATGCGCGCCGAATGAAAGTAATCGTGAGTGTTGCTGTGTTGCAAAATCTCTTACCCTAGGCCGATTTGAAAAATTCAAAGTTGTACTCACATTTGTTTTCGCTCCTCTTTTCAAATATTACAGTAAAAACCGTGTAAAACTCTCTCCATAAAAAGTACAGTTTGCTAGGCTAGATTGTAATCAGCTGATCATATCCGCCTGAGCGTAGCCAATTATCCTCGCTGGTGACTCGATGAATAGAGCAGCTTGGCGGCATCCTTTTGATCGTGAGCCAAGCGCGACTCAGCCAAGGTGGATAAGTACGGTCTAGTTCAATTTTCCAAACCCCACAGTTTACCCTGACAGGCGGGGTTTGGACCAATCTTATTTAGTGGGAATGTTTAAAGCATGTCCAAACATTTTAGTTTTGAATAGCTGTCAAAGACGATATTACTAATTGGTCGCAACTGTTATACAGTACGCATCAAAAATAACCAAACAAAATGGCTGTCTCCCCATCACGAGGTGCCATTCTACCCACTCTGATGGTGAATTCCACTTGCATGTAGGTACTGTGGGGAATTTTGGGTTATTTTGTCTGATTATTATTGACACATAAAACTGTACTTGTCTAACTTCATGTTCAGGGCATTTGAAGTCGGATATCCCATAGCAAGGGCTAAAAAATTTCCAAAATGTGAACTAAAACTTCTTTTTAAAAATACTTTCAGTTTAGTTTAACATGAAATCCAAGACAATGTACTTTTAATTTTGACCTAAAGCATATTATGCTTTATGCTGATGAGAGTTCTAATACTCAGTAGCTTGCACTTTGCGACCTCAAGATTCACGTTACAAATGCGAGCTCAAACTCGAAATTTCCAGTCGAAACTTGAACTTTTGAAGCCTTGCCTGAACCACCAGGGATATCAGTGCCAATATATATTGGTTTCTGCTTCAGTAATATGAGTATTACCATGGGCCACCCAGCTTCACAAAGTGTAGGGTTTCTTGACTGCGACAAAATAATGCAGATGTGAAACAAGGCAAATTGATACTTCTTGTTTTCATGTGGTCGGAAGGCGCTTAATTCTCGTTTTATCTAACTAGAAGCTGACTATGTGGACCAGGCAAAGCAAACAAATAATCGCACCATCCCTCACTTCTCACCCACAAGAAGGAAAGAAAGAACAACATTTGCACACTCCGACAAAACAAGATGATTCGCCACTGCTAATGCCATTGGCTAAAATATTGGATATCACCCACGAGAGTGACAAGAATGCACACTGCATTTCAAAGAAACCAATGAAAGACTCAGACTGTTAACTGAAGCTAGAATATTTTACTTTGATGCACGAGTCGTCACCACATCTCTCTCGAGTGCATTATTAGGCAAAAAATGCATGTTTCTGGTACGTGCTCTTTGAGAATTGATGCGATTAAAAATACACCACTTGACTTTTGATAACCTGTTTCTAACCAATTTAGGTGATGAATGAAGAAATTTGTTGAGCTGCCAAGCCACTTATGATAATTCTATAGCTATTTTGCACAAAGATAATTGCCAAAATTGTATTTTTTTCATTGCTACAAACACTGGGAACTTCACTAAAAATGTTTTTTATGACACTTACACAGTACAAACTATGCAAGTAATAGACAGAAGTTTTCTTAATTTTTGCTTCTGTGAAGAAATTTCACAGGTCAGTCATACTTTGAGCTAAATAAGTGAAGAATTACTGTAGCGCTATGTAGCTAAATACTATGTAGTTAAACACTATCTTGAAGATACGTTTAGTGTGTACCTTGTGAAAAAAAATTAGGACTGTTACATAACCATGAACCATGACCATATCTTCAAGGAGAAGAAAGTAATCAGATTAAACAAGGCTGCACCAATTTTAACACAAAACAAATGCAAGAAATTCTAAATCCGCAAACTTCACAAGACTGTTGAAAAGTTGAGCAACTACCACCAATCAAGTCTCTCTTGAAATTCGCATCACCACCACAGGTGTGACTTAGCAAGAAATTTTTCTGTTTGTGGTAGCCAAAATTAATTAACCTATAGACCAAGTGGACACATAATGCTCAGCATGATACCTGCTTGTGCTTGAACCCTGCAACAAGAGCTTCAAGCTGATTGGATGTCAAGGGGAAAGTCAGGTGAGGTCCCTTGTAGGCAGGCTCCACCCACAAACTGTTGACTTTGCTGCTGTCCAATAATCTTTTCTCTTTCTCATTTTCATCTACACGGAGAAGAAACAAAGACAACACCAATGACAGATTACATCTACTAACCAGAATTATATATCAATGACAGTTCACTTCATGAGAGCCCTACAATACTGTAGTCACGAGGTATTGTTCATCCCAAAAAAAATTCCCATGCTGATGAACTAATTTCTGCTCTAAATTTAAAAAAATGATAAGGGGCATTAATTTTTTCGTACCACCCACCAAATATCGAGTCGTCCATTCTTCACTTAACTAGCGAAAAATCAACACGATGGAAACTTTAGTAAGTTCGAATAGTAATTTTGTCATATCTTTTTTAAATCAGGGTTAGGAGTTTATTGCCTATTCAGCTGTTATACCAACTCGGGAAGAAAAATGGACAACTGTGAGTGAGAATGAAGCCAAAAATTAGAGAAGGGGTAAATCGGGAAGGTAAGAACAAGGCAGATGACCACAGGTGACACTAATTCCATCATACTACAAAGAACATATGGTACGTGCAGGCCATAGCAGTGACCATTTGGGAATAAGTCACTCACTGTCTGCTAATATGACCACAAATAATCTAGGTGTTGTTGTAAAAGTGAAAAGCTTACTCAATCTAATCTTACCATCAACAGCCTTCAGTAAGCTTCAGACTTTAGCTTAATGCTAGCTCAGCTTTTAGTGAAACAATCACTACAGTAAGCAAAGTAGCACTTGTGGCAAATGTTGTTGGTTTTAGAAAAATCCAAACATGTCAAAAACGTCGTTTTTGTTTGAAATTGAAGGGCCAGGGGCAGATTTTCAGACATTCTGCCACATTTCTCCCAGTTTCGAAAATGATTTAACAACAGCAATGATTGACATTAAATCAAACATGAATGCACTTGAGAGATTAAGTACACAATTTCAATGAATGTTATAATGACACAGTGCAGGTTGTACAACTTTTAAAACTCGGAATTCCATCAAAAACGTAAATTTGGACAAATAATAAAGTCCCTCTAACCGTTTGCTTCACATCATGGTTTTCATACAAACATCAGGGTACTGAACACACAGGACTCACTAACTGGCAGTTGACGGTTCATGTGAGAATGGTCAGAGGCAACAGTGTGAGTATTAACAAGGATCAGTGAGGACACCTGGTGGTACAACACAACAACAAACCATAATAAGGCGACAACAATGGTCGGAGCACCTCGCCAAAACAGGGAGTTAGTGGCTTCTCTGAAATGGTAACCATTTGGTCAAAGTGTCGAACATCACTAAATAAATGGTTGACAAATTTAAGTAAAGATCATAATGTTTGCCAAAAAACTAAAGTCTAACTTTAGGGATCATACCCGTAAATGCCTGGAGAGTCACAAAGATCTGTCAGATGGTTCAGGTTAACAGGTTGAGTTTTTGAGAATAAAGTTTACTTAGAAATGACATCACTGGACATTTGTTTTCAAAATAACAATGATATTTGTGAATGTATTTTGTTCATAAAAATGCAGTTTAAAACAAACCAACAGCAAAGTAAAATCTCACCAATTTCGGACAAAAGCAATTCCCATTTTTCAAGGAGTTCTAAGATCTTTGCGAACACCCACAATCTTTGAAATATTATTACAATGCATTAGTATCAAGACTGCATAGTTTAGGACTGAACAACATACACCAAACATTGTCTGAAAATAATAACTTTGGTTCTCTTTCATCATGTCCCTGCTCAAATGAAAAAAGCATTTAGCTTTCAAGTCACAAAATACTATGCTTTCAAGTGGGACTGAGGAGGGATTGGGAAAAGTGTGTTTTGCACACTTGAGAAAATGGGAATAACTGTGAAAGTCTATGAAAAATCACATTAATTTTGCTTATTTTTATTAAATGTACATGGTCATGTGATGCAGTGAGTGAGAGAATGGTAAAAACTCTGAATTCAAATTTTGCAAGTTTTCTACTTTCAGAAAATGTTAACTTTTACTGAATTAAAACCTGTAGCTTTGTAGATATTTGGCCAAAGACACAGAGCTGACATTAAGGTCCAACAAAACTAGCCGTTTTTGGTTACTCCTGTCTGTTCACAGTACTTTTCAATAATTACTTTTCCAAAACAAATCATGTCAGTGTAATGGACCGCCCTACCTTTATTCCACTGCTCAAATTTGAGGGCCTGCTAGTGTGAATATACAGTGCAAATATAATTAGACTAGCTATTTGACAGCAAATTACGAGAGACAACAGTCTTGTGTTTATGACATCTGCTGATAAATAGTGTCAGCCAATCAACACCTAAGTAAGCTGATGAGACAATAAGGCTGGTGCAGCAGCACAGCATGCATAACAGATGAAGGACAAATCAGTCAAATTATTCAGTCATTACATTACCACACATTAGCACAATTAGGCCAATAAATTCTCTTGACAACAGGCAATACAGTCAGTGGAAATACACCTACATCACATCCAAATCATATTGTAGTTAGAGGCATAAGTGTTGAATTACCATTTTGTTTCTTGGTTTTATTCCACTAATACCTCTGCTTAGTGTATCACCATGACATGAATGTCAATCAAACGCAACGGGGAATTTTTTGTACAACAGCCATTTTCCGATATAATGCTAACATAATGAACAGTGCCTTGTTGCTAGAAAGCCATAGAGTAGTTGGTGGTCAGCATTCTGCACTCTTGTGTGAAGGAGGTTTGATGCAGTGAGATATCTAAATATTATAAATCCTATTTTTGAAAGCCCGCTTTTAAATTTGGGGTACTAATGGAAAAAACATAGCACCATTTAAGAATGAACACCCTGAGGGTTACTACCACAATTTCCTGTTAATACGCAGCTGTAAGACTTCTTGTCATGCTGGTTGAAGATTAAAACCTTCAAGAGAATTCTTCACCACGATTAACTCGCGCTAAATGTTAAAACTAATCGCATCAGTAGTGGTGAGCATCAATATAAGCCTCCGCAGTATCACACCTAACCCAATTTTGAAAGAAAATGAGTCAAATAAAGACAACGGAATTAGTTGTTCTGCTCTATTCACTGTCACTGTGTAGTGAAATTAAGTCTGTCTGACTAACTAATGCAATTAGTCATCAGATTTTCTCACAAGCACAAAAAGCCTATTAATTTTGTTTGTCCAAACAGATTGCTCTTTCAGTCCAACGCTTAAAAATGTATGACATTTTTTACGCATCCTGAACACATAAAACCAGATCAATGTCTTTGACTGCCAGCTAGGAAACAAAATAAAAACGAGGACCACGCTCGCCACTACCAATGTTGAAGAGCAACTTACAGCAAGTTCAAGAGTTTAATACAGTTGCGCTCAATCAACAAAACTATTAAAAACTCATTCGCTGTCACGCAATTGTGTTCAAGTATGATGATAAAAATGATGGAAAGCAATGAAAGGATTTATCATAAAGGTGTTTGTGTCTGGGACTCCAGTAAAATTGCTAATTTCCATGCCATTGAAATGACCGCTTCTTTTAAACTTCAGAATAACCAAAGAATTTGGATATTAAACAAAATAATGATTTGATTGTGTAACTAATATATTTGACAGCCTACAGTAATTATCAACTTTCTTTAAGCATGACATTTGATTTTGACTGTTCATTTGCAACCCAAAGTACATATTTAATAATCAATGACTTACGAATCCTTATCGTCTTACAATTCTTTGTGATGATGCGATTACCACTTTTGGGAAAATAGTCATTTTTGCTCCAAAAATAAACTTCTTTCTATCAATAGGCAGGGGAAAGTGTCTCAGATTTTTGATTTACCCTCTAACAAAGATGTAACCCATCAAAGTCTCTCTACAAAACAATGTTCCAGGTATTCATTTTTGAATTATGATGTCTTTGTTGTTCGAAGGAAAATCAAAAATCTGAGACTGAAATGTTTTCCTCACCAATAGAATATTAAAAAGAGTGAAAATTTTTTCATGTGACTAAACAAACGTGCTTAAGCCAAATCAATGTCAGTAGCAAAATAGTTAAGAGTGTCAAAAAATCAAAAGGTCGATACAGATTTGTAGGGTAATTGAAATCATAAAACAACGTTTGATGCATAAATAATACACATATGGTGCATCAATTATGCATGATAAGAAATGCTATGCTACCAACGGAAATTAAAACTGTGACTCAAGCAATACACAAATATTTCATTTTGAAAAAATTCTACCTGAAGGCTGATGATTGCCTAATTATTTAATATTCCCAAAGGAAACTGAATACTTTCATTACCAAGGGTCAATGTTCTTCATCAATTTTGTTATTATATCTGTCTGGTATAAGCACTTGATCGAATCATTGAGAGCTCAGAAAAATGAGGGTGACCTAGGTCTGATTGGAATTTTGTGTTCGACCGGTGCTCCCGATGACTCAGTAGACTAGATTAGAAGAAGGTCCCACGTTCGAGTCACAGTCTGGGCAGAAATCTTCTCAGATTTATGTTCATTAGGTCACGTGATGTGAACAACAGACGTCGTGCAGACTAAACTTAAAAATGCTTGCAATGGTGACCTTACACAGGAGGGTTTGCAAGAAACATCCGTACAGAAGCCCACGGGCTTAGGCAGACATCTGTGTGAGTACATACCCAAGATGAGTTGTGAGGAGAGGAGAAGCACCATTCGATGGCCAAAAACATCAATCATACTTCGAGTGAAAAGCACTTAAATTAACCACGCATACTGCGGAGAGGTCAGTATAACTTGACATTAGAGGGACAAACATGGACAATAGCAAGCGAACTTGGTAACAAAAGTATTTTGTTATCTTAATATATACAACACAACGATGCTGTGTGTGCACTTGGAATCCTGCTTAATCTCAAGATCGCGTATGTTTGAACTTGGAACTGAACATTCTTTAAGGCAAAAAGGTGAAATTTTTGTTCAGTGAAAATAATTTGTGTAATTATTGGCCTCCCGATCAACCATTTTCTCCCTTACTGTAACTTGTGTCGCTGAACCGGAGGAATATGTGAGTGGCTAAATTGATTATTGGTTGGTGAAACTGATCGCCCGTAGTTGAAAAGGTTGGTTAAAATTGACATTATTTTATTCAAATGTAACTTGATTTAGTGCAGTGCAAATTTTTATGAACACGAACGTGATTATTTGAGTGAATTTGTCAAGTTGCCTCGGGTATTCCAAGTTCACGCAACACCAACGTCCGCTTAATCTTGAGATCAAGCAGGATTCCAAGTTCACGTACAGCAACTCTACTTCAGGCTTCAGTCTACTTGACTTAGGTACTATACCTGCTGCTTTCCCACCAGAGGTCAGCAGTGAAACCACATGTGACCCAGCCTCAGGGTCATTACCCAACTGTCCCAGCAGGTCATTGAAGAAACTGTACAACTGAAATTAAAAACCAATATTCTTTAACAAGTACGTGATTAAAAACAAATTGTGAAAACGACTTTTAAAGCATGGACATATAATCAGGTGTTTTATACATGACGACAGCTTTGATTTCATCAAATGAAAAGTTAACGAGTCTGTATATGGTGACTTTCCTAAAATTTGGAAAATAAACACGTCTCTTTGTTTGTCACAACGTATAGCACAAAACATATGGTAAACATCTATATTTGAATTAATAACAAAACAAGACACTGAACAAAACTGTAATATCCTAGTACGGTTGATATCACACGACTGACCATAGGCAATGAGCATGTACCGTATTCTTGGAAAATCTTGTTATTCATTGTGTAATATGACAATATTCTCAAATAGCAACATTTATTTAGTTCTGATCAGGAGCATCCCATATCATCCATAACATCTACCATACACAAGTGTTACTGCCTGTATTGTAGTGAAGTCCCAGATAAGTATTTGACAGAACAAGATTTTCCCCGTATTTTGCAACAGAATATTAGAACAGCGACAGCAGCAGCAACTTTCATTTTCAGTTTCATTTCGCTCAGGCACTGAACTCACTTCACAAGGGCAGTTTAATTAAAATGCTGGTGCCTGGTTTGTTGATTAAATGGAAAAATGCAGAAGTTGAAACAACCGAATGTTCAGGCACATTCCACTCAGCGCTTATCACCGGTTCAAATCAAACAGGAAGCTGAAATGTTAACACATTATCTGAGACACTACTACTACTCGTAATGTGGCCGGCTGTACTAAAGATACCTCAACTTGCGGACGAACGAGCTCACACCCAGAGCGGAATGCTTAACATGTCTAAAATATTAAATTATAATCCAATATAATAATATAATCCAGTCAACATATAGGTTCTATTGTTCTAAACATCAATTCATTTTATATTATCTCACAAACCTGGGTATTGCATGATGACACTAACCAGCTGCCACTCATGTCAAAGCATTTTAACGGATTAATTGCCACTCACCTCAAACCAATAAAATAAACTATCTCATCATTTTAGCCTCATACCCTTGTTACTCACCTAAACAGACCTTGACCAACCTGATCATTTGCAGTCCTTCCCCTAACTAGCACCTCCCATTCAACCCTCCCTTGACTCTCCATTACTCAAATGAACACTTTCTGTACCTCTTACAAGAATCCCACCCTTTAACTAACGACAAGAACACCACAGCTGCATACATCTAACCTCTTCCCTAAAAAAACTAATTGTACCCCCACCCCCTTACCCTTAAAGTCTACCCCTGTCACTCATCTCACTAGCTCCACCCACCTTCAGTTGATCCTGCTCTCCTGCATACTCAATTGACTGGAAGATATTCCATGTGCACCTTTTCCTGGTCTCCAGCCGAGCCTGGTATCTGCGGTACCACTTTTGTATCAACACAGCAGCCTTGATGGCTGGAAATAGATTAGCAAGTAGAGTCACAAAAACAAGGGTTAAAACGAACGTAAAAGTTTATTCCGCTATTATTTTTCTTTCTCAAAAACCGACTTTTGATTTTGACCACTAAATATTACACTAACAATTTGTTGTTGCTCAAGACCAGTCTCTTCAAGCTCGACGCCCACGAATGCAACGCAAAAGGTGTACTTCTAGGGGTGATTATTAGCATCATCAAAATAGCCACTAGGTGGTGCGGCAAAGGTCTAACACGTTGAAAATGAGAAGACTACGCCATCACCTCTAACAGAAACTTAATGCCTAAATTTCACAAAAATCCATTCAGGAACATACCAAGTCAATGTAAACAAGAGCAACGCAGAGCGTTGAAATGCGCCCACAAATGCATTGCAAATGGTGTGCTTTTAGGATTGTTTATTGGTCATAAAAATGGCCACTAGATGGTGCAAAAACGTACAATCAATACGAAAATGGGAACATGTCATAGCTTCTTTAATAGAAAGCTATTCACCAAATTTCATAGAAATTTGTCACGGACTTTCAGAGAAACAGAGGAAAACAGAATAAAATGAAAACTGCCACTAGGAGGCACAGTGTTCATTGGATCCGCCTGAAAGTCGTCATTGTCTGTTGTTAGCTTCATATAAATACACTTTAATAAAGACCCAGCAGTGGATTTAGGAGATACAGCTATGGGCGCAAAACAAAACAAAACTAGAATTTGGAGACGCCACAGAAGTCAAAGTCGTCATCGTCAACCATCCTCTTCACACAGAGAACATAAACACCAATTTTCAAAACCATCCTTAGAATGATTCGGCTGATAGAAGGGTGGACGCCAAAAAACAGACTCGAAAACAGCAAAAATGGCCCCTAGGTGGTGCAAAATACGTGGATTCCATCCAAAAACGAGTGGATAGCGTCACCTCATTAACAGATGCCTGTATGCCAAATTTTATAAAAATACGTTGAGGACCTTTAAACATACAGAGGTAAACGTAAAAACATAAAATTGCCACAACGTGGCACACCAGTAGTCACATCCGTCCGAAAGTTGCCGTCGTCTGTTTTCAACATCATATAAATACTCTTACTAAATTTTGTAAAGATCCTTCCAACGGTTTAGGAGATACCGCCATAGGCGCGAAAAAACAAAACTGCCATGAGGAGGCGTCACAGTAGTCAAAATCGTCAAAAAATCATCTTCATCCGTCTACTTCACAATAAGAAGTTGCCAATTTTCACAATCATCCTTTGAGCGGTTTGCTTGACAGAGGGGTGCACGCAAAAAAACTCGAAAACAGTAAAAATGGCCACTAGGTGGCACAAACTACATTGAATCCATCTGAAAACGGAAGGGCAGCGTCATCTGACTACTAGGTGCCTTTATACCAAATTTTATGAAAATCCGTTCAGGACTTTTGAAGATAGAGGTAAACGTAAAAAACTACAATTGCCACTAGGGGGCACACTGGTAGTCAGATCCGTCCGAAAGTTTGCTCACGCCGTCCCATCCATGGAAGGAACACATGTGCAAAATTTCATAAACATATGTCAAGGCATTTTGGAGATAATGCAGCGGAACCAGACGCCAGACGGATGGCCGGACAGAGATGACGGTATAATGCGTCCATATATAAATATGTGGGTGCATAAAAATGCCACTAGGGCTGACACCAATAGTCAGAACCATCCAAAATCAATGTCAGTTGTGCTGTTGTCATTTAAGGAGCACATCCGCCAATTTTCATATTGGTCATTTCAGCAGTTTGGCAGATAGATATGCAGACGCCAAAATCAGACTTGTAAATAATGATAAAAGTCGCTAGGTGGCACAGAAAGTATGAGATCTGTCTAGAAATGAGAATGAGTCATCATCTTCTCAATGGAAACCTATATGCCAAATTTTATATGAGGATGCATAGAAACCATGCGATTTTACATCATTCTGAGTAAAGAACAACTAGAGGGTGCCTTTATACTGGTAAGGGGTTTGAATCCAAAGTTATTTTCTTTTGCGCAACACAGGTTGATACAGGCCTCCCTTAATTCTGTCACTGTTGTTCAACATTTGACGCTTAACTCCAGCGTTTCTAGGCGAACTTCGTAAACTGAAGCAGCAATTTTTCAAAGGGAGTGTTTTAGAAGAGGAGGGCATCCAACCGAGAAGAAAGAACAAACGTCACTAAAAGTATGTCGCGACTATCACTAACCTTCAACTTTGAATCAGAGCTGCAGAATATTTAATGTTTTCACACTTTATAGAAACATCGGATACCGTGATCATCAGGTAACACGAATGCATATCAAAGTTTGCAAGCTGGAGTTCGCAAGCATGTACTATAAAGGAGACTTTGGAGACTATTACCAGATGAATGATGATATTGATATCCAATTGTGCTGCCGTGCAACAAAGTAAAGCCTGTCATGTTTTCCTCAACGTGGGGTGCACTTACCAAACGGCTAGATTACAGAACAATAGTACTGCACTGGTCCTCAGGGACATATAAGAGCATTTCTGTGTTTTGTATCAATCTATTGGCTAGTAACAAAAGGCTCAAAGTATATGCATTTGAATTCATGAGCACCAGTGCCCGTAGAAGCCAATTGTGACAAAACCTTTTTTCATTCAAACACAGGATTAACATTTTGTAAGCGTTAAACAAAGTATTACCAAAAATAAGAATTATAATTTGCGTGGTAAAATACTCTTACTAGACTAAGAAATGACAACATATTTGAAAAGTATTTCCCAACTGCTTTCCCATAATTTGTGCCTTTTGTGGCAAGCAAAATGCAACCGGTATCGCTCCATTGGCTGCGTCTATTAGTCAATTCCATAATATTTAGATCCATTCAATACCAGTGGTTAAACTGAAGCTAGCACAAAATCCCTCACAGAAACACACGAGTATTTCTACAATATATTTGTGCCTAACTGAGGGGACAAAATTCCTAACTACCGTTTCATGGGCACTCATATGTTTGCAATCGTTATAGTCACCTACGGATTGGCATGACTTTCATGTAATAAAGTTCTTACGAAATCGCATTTTCTGCAGTTACTGCCTGTGAGCGTTCAAGGTGTTTCAATTCAAGAAAAACATTTACATAAAAAAATCAACCATGCCAGATTTCAGCTCATGTGATCATTTCGGTGTTTGAAAATCACAGAATGTATACTGTAATATCTCTCTATATCTTAATTTTCGTGCCTACCATGTAGAGTAGCTGAGCTGTTCTTCACAGGGCTTGCAGTCTTATCGCTGGCGACCGAATGACCACAGCCCATAGTGGTACCAGTCTATACAGCTTCCATTGGGCAGAAGTGACACCAATCAATCAATCAATCACTGAAAACAAGAATGAATTAATAGAAAACGAATGGCAACAGAGTATACACTAAAGTCTCACCAACTTTGACTTTTTGCCAAACTTGCCTTTTGATCAGTTTTCCAAAGATTGTTTTGAATACCCTCACTTTCACTAAGTACTAACTGATGGTAGCTATGGCACTGCACTTAAAAACGGTGAAATTTAATTTTTGACGTCGCTTACCCGGAATAAAAAACGAGAGCATAAATTTCACTCGATCGCCCTGCTATGTCCTAAATTAGTGAGGTTTTGCTTTGAATCTGGCTGTATGTCTATTGGTTTTTAAAATCAATGAATAACCGTAGCATCATAATACCAGAACTGAACTTCGTAGTGTACAGCAGCGTCCTTTCAATGAAAAGTAAACACAAAGAACTCAATAAATACATACAACCACCAAGGCAACGTCTCTGAACTAAGCTGCTGTAAAAGCTTAATTTGCATTTGTTCGATAATATCACATATCAAACTCCCCAGAGGGACAGTTTGAGAGGACAATGTTTTTCACATTCAAATACAAAAGCAAAGCACATGGATGTATGGTAAATTAGTGTAATGAGCCACTAGAAAACCAATAGCCTCGGTTGTTGGTGTCAAAACGCTGTTCACACAACAGGCTTCCTAAACGACATGCGTCGCGCACTCGTGAGCATGACTCTGCACTCGTGAACATTTCTCATGGACTCATGAACTCAGGTCGCTGACTCGCTAACATAGCACGCACTCACAAAGCATGGGTTACTGCACTTACCCAAAAAGCAAAGCTCCCGCACAAGTAAACATGGCCAATTAACTCTTTGCAGTCATGCAAGTAATTTTTAGTCATGAGAGTCAGTAAAACAGTGTCTTTTGAGTGGTTGTGTTTGTAAGACAGCGAGCTAAATTTACAGGTTCGCAAGCCGTGTTCATGAGTGTGTGAGCCCTGTTGTTCGGGTAGCCTTCATACACAGAACCTGAGTACACATCCACAGGTGACACGTATCAATCAGTTCATTATAATTGTAGAATGCAAAGATTTGTCTTTGTCTGTGAAAAAGGAAATTGTGGCAACAGAGCTATTTGCTTGAGCTTTATTAAAGGAATCGATAGAAAGCAAAAAATTATCGGTTTTGTTTTTATGCAGTTCTCGTACTAGCGCCTTAGTTACAAGAAAATGCAATACAGAGAGTTAATGGCATACATACCATTGAATATCCAGAGTGTGTTTAAGTAAGTCACTAAAAATTAAGTTACAGGCTGCTCCACTCTCGGTCTTATGGACATTGAAAGATAATGAAATGCAAATAGGAGCCCTTGGGTTATTTACGGTTGGTACAGACGTTAATTTGCGACACAGAAACTAAAGTAACATTGGAATTGAGAATCAACGTTCAATGCCTGCATATATCAGTAATTCTCAAAAAGGGAACTGGTACAAATTTGAAGCATCTACAATAACAATAAGCCTGCCTAACACCACAAAAACCTAAGCTCGTGATTTTGCCTAACTACACTACAAAATTAGTCTCAAAATTGTTCCGTAATCAAACTGGAGGCGCTTTCAGGGCTTTGAAAAAGCTGACAATTTGCTACGTGAGCCGACAGCACATTTTACAAGTTGGCTCGCTGTGGTGTATCATTTTATACCGTGGAGTATGGTTTCAAAGAGTAACGAACTGTCAGTTCCTTGCAATCCCCAGAAAAGTGTCTCACCTCAGTGAGGAACAAGCCGAGATCAATTTTATAGCAGAGTTGGGAAAATGAAAACTTCTCCTCTTCAACATAATCTGGATTTGAAGTCGCTTAAACACATGCAAAACTGCAATAGAGCGCCTACTTAAACCAATTAAACTATAGTACATTGACCGCCAACTCTGTGTATTTTCAATGGACAATCATACCCATAAGCCATGACGGCGCTATTCACTAGTGACACCTAGCACACCTAGCACGCTTTATTTCTGGCAAGTATGTCGTCTACTATAATGGACAGTGAAACAGATTTCCTGTCACACTAACTGGAAGCTGAGTTTGCTATGTTTAGAGGGTGGCGCCTCCTCTAGGATATTTTACAAGAAAATGTCGAAGTTGCGAATCTGTTGTCTATAATCCAGTGGCGGATCTACGTTTTCACCAAGGGGGGGTTTAGGATTCCCGTCAAGGTCGAATCCTAGGCGCGTGGCGCCGAGCGTGGTGAGGTCGGGAGGGTTTTTTTTTGTTTTTGTAGCCAACTAGTGAAATTTCCACGCACCCTGGTAAGTTTCTGGCACTTAACATGTCTCTGGAGTTTTTTTTAATTAAAAACCCTTCTCGATTTCGTCACATGACCTTGGCACATAAGTTTCGTGAAACCATATTGTGCACATCTGGGTATGAGTCACGCCACCAGCAAAAAATTTTGTTGGAACATCTGCTTACACACACCTTTTTAGCATGTGAAAAGTCATATACGAAAAAGTGTGGTGTGTATACAGGGGTTTAGACAATTTCCAAATATTCAAGAGCATAATTAAGGAGCACCGACGGGGCGTAAAAACTTGAATATCAGATGATCGCGTAACAGCAGCCTCAAGTTTTTTAAGAACGAAGACCTGCACTGTTAGTCCGGAAATAAACATGTGTTCTGTCTCATTACGAGAAAAACTGGTGAACAATGGTGCTCTAACTCATATTCTATTATTAAAAGCGACAATAAATAATTAGGTATCACTATATTAAGCTGAATCACGTTGACAACAATTGAAAAACATCACAAATCTATCAGGAAACAAATCATCTGAAAACAGTTTCACGAAACCAAAACATCCTGTGCACAGTGGTGAAACGATACACTGGACTAGTTTGCAGAGGGACCAGATGTACACTGAGAGTACACAAAAAGCTGACCTGGTCCGTCACGAGACCAAGAGTACACCTGTGCTTATTATCATTATAAAAACAGTCGATCTGTCGTGTGACCAAACAGTACTGGCTGAGATAAATAGTTTTACAAAGCACACTTTGGTAAAAAAAATCACAAGACTAGTTCGCTGAGGGACCAGAAGTACACTGAAAATCAGCATCTACACAAATCAAGCTGGCCTGGTCCGTCGCGAGACCTAAAGTGTACTATACAAAAAATTTTGAATTGAAAACTTCTCTCTAAAATTTTAATCCCCAGTGGTCACTCATATGTTAGACCTATCCTTCTGTTGTCTACACTGCCGAAGAATTTGTATATCGGATCCAATGATTTGCTCGTCTTGGAACCATTCTACCCAGATATCTTCGATAATTGTTCCCAATGCTTGCACTTCGTCAACTGCTGTGTCAATGAGCTTGTAAGCCTCTACAATGTCAGCATCTCGTTTCGCAGCTCAGTTGACACTAAGACCCTTGAGGTTGCCAAGTCCATTCAAAAGACTTACATGCGCAACTAAATTTGATCCGTTCATCATGGACTACTTCAAACCTTGACGAAGCATCCCAGGACCTATTTGCATCTCTTGCAATTTTCGAAATAAACGTCCTAGTGTCTGAACGCATGAAATCCGAAGTACTAATATCAAATAAATGCCCATGGGCATGAGCGTTTCATCTGGTGAGCCTTTCTGCGGAAATTCCCAGTATAGAAGATGGCAGTGTGCTTATTGCAGGTAGACAGACGGTAGGTGTTGAGGTCGGAACTAGGGCTCCTTAGGAGGCCTATTGAACATCGCACGAGTCCCGCAAGACTTTGTTGTGAAAGAACAGCCTCCCCGCAATTTCTGGTACTGTACACTTTTCGCGAATGCGGTCACTTTCTCAATATGAATGCCCCCTTGGTCATTCCTTTTATAGACATAACTTGTTACAGAGTGTGTCTTCAAACGGACTCGAGACCAGACCACGGCGCCCGCCACAATAGCAATTCTTCGGAAAAAGATTTTTTTTTCAAAAATATTACATGTACATGTACACAATATTACATGTACATGTACACTGTATGATATTGCGCAAGACAACTTTACTATACATCAGTTACAAACAAACGTTTGGAGTGTAATAGAATAACACGGCATGACAGATAAGGTAAAAACGTTGCTCGTCAATTCGCCTGAATATCAGGGTTGCGGCACCGCAGTATTTCCCTAATCAAATCAAAATATATCTCAGAGTAAAGAAGCTAGTTACCTAAAGAAATCAGCTATAGAAATGCTCTTTCAGCGGTGAATCCATCTAAAATGCTTCAGAAGTGTCGACGGAAGCGCGCGCACAATAAATCCCCACACGTTTGCCGATGAGCCACAAAGACTGAGCAATTCATAATGCAAAAAAAGATATTTTCAGAGTGAACCCCCGCTCAATTTTTTCCAAGTTGCTTTACTTGGGGTTTACACACGTTGGCGGTGCCATTTTTTGTTTTGCTGGAGACGCTTTTGTTTTTTTTTTAATTTTTGGGTCCTGGCCCGAGGGGGGGTTTAAACCCCCTGAACCCCCCCCCCCGTAGATCCGCCACTGTAATCTATGCTTAAACAGAACTGAAGGTCCACTGGAGGGCTTTTCACAGCTTGGTGAAATGGATATAAACCAAAAGTCAATGGGAGAAAAATTTTTTTTCAGTGTGTTAGTACTAACCAAATCAAATTCCCTCGACACGTTACGAAAACTGCCAACGGTCTTAACTTTACCTTCCTCTAACGACAACGAATCAAATCATCTGCCATCTTCTACACTTAGTTTTTGACCTAATGACGTCACATAGTGACCCGAATGCTAGACAATGAGCCCAGTGAATGCTTTAGTCCACGAGTTCACCAGTAGGTTACAAAATGCAAATGGAGATAATGACAAGTAAAAATTAAAGTAAAACGTCGAATGTTCGAGTGAATAAATTCTTTCGATTAGGACTAGATTTCCATGCAGTTATGTTCGCTGTAATATAACTTCAGATAAATTTAGTGTGCACACGATCGCAATTATGGGGGTTAATGTTTGTCGTGCAATTCCAGCATACAGTGAATAATACGCTCACAAGCAAGTCACGCATTTCTAAATATATGCGGGAATTTTTAACGCTCGTCCTTCTGAGCGGCTTGTACCAGGATCAAAGAGAGCGCGGCGCCAGAATCAGGTATAATTGTGATGACCACATTGCCTGATGCGAGCAAGACCCAATTAAATGTAATTATCCGAGTATAAACTATATTAGACGTCTCTGACTGTACAAAATGGCGAATTTTCAAAATGCATTAACCACTAATTTTCATTATAAACGAACACCATGGCGGTATTCAGCTGTAAAAATAAGTACAGTTTTCGATTTTTAAAAATCGATGAACTAATAACCTAAAAACTACAACCATTGGGTATAGACTCTATTCACGCCGACAGGAGGCGCGTTCCAAAACGAGGCTCGCTACGATAGCTCTGTCAGCTTATCGGCATAGGAGTCTGTGTTTCAGTCCGTGTTGTTCCCCGAACGGCTAGAAAAAATATGGACACGCTTCACAATCTCTAAAGACGTTTAGATTCGGAAGCGTTGGGTCGTTGCCATACGCCGACGAAGCAAAATATGTCCGTGTAAAATAAACGTTTTCGAAAAGTTAGATCATATTTTGTCGCATCCTCGGTCAGTTGTCAAGCATCATAGTAACTACCGGAGAATGGGCCAGCCAGGTTGTATTTTCATGACTAAGGATTTAGGGGGGGGGGCCTAAAATTGTATCAGATCCCATTTTTGAGTTTGGGTGCGAATTGCTGACTAGCACACGTGCGCAACCGGGGGGTCTTGGGGGTGAATAAACAATGCATAGGTGCTGAATGAACCCCGTTTACCATTTTTTTTTAGTCAACAGGTCCGCAAACCCAAGAATTCAAGACCCCTGCATCCCCAGATTTTAGGCTGGGCGCGCGCATCTGCCGAAATGCTGCTTATTCCTGTGCCTGCCCCCCCCTAATTCAAAATCCTGGATCCGCCCCTGCTACGGGCTGAAACATTATAATTTTTCTTCCCAAAAAGGACAGAGCCCTCAATCCCTCAAATTTAGGCCCAATATCGGCTCTATTCCCCTCTCAAAAATATTGAAATATCATGCGAAATTCCCCGAGGCATAAAAATTCCCCTATTGAAAAATCTCTCTGAGTTCACATAACCTATAACCACACAGGTGACAATTTTTAAGAGCACAAAAGGCTACTTTAAAATGAGACAGAGCCTATGAGAGCTTGCAACAGGGCGGGGGTGCTATTGATGTTGATCGGGAGGTAGACTGTTCCCGCCCTCACTCGGCGAAAAAATCGCCTCTCAGTAGGCACTGGCACCTTTCCCCTCGGATGAACGAGGTTCCTGCAGAAACATGATAACTATGATTGCATTGTCCAGTTAACTGAAATTGAGTTCTAAAACGAGGTTATGCTTTGGACAAACGAATTAGGTGTTTTAATTTTAAAATTCAACTTGGTCCAGATTGATATTTGAAATCTAACACATAAAATAGACGTAAGAATTATTACAACCAAAAAAGCAGAATTGATGGTCAAATAATTTTTATTTTCAATTACGAGTCTGGTTTATTACTTTAATAAAAAATATATTTAATAACATCAATTATTCTTTCAGATCAATGACAAATCAACTGTTAGTCCCAGGGAGTGCATAGGATCAGGCTATGCTTGATTTCAATATTATTGATCAACAAATTAAACCAAATGTGACTAATTGCACATGACAGCCACCACTGTCGAATATGTCTTCAACTCGTCAACAATACGAGCAGATGACCTGGTCAGCGTAGAAAGTATTTTGATCAACAATTTACAAGAAAAAAGTAACCCTGCATTCAGCATAATACCTAATCCGTAACACTATGATCACCGCAATTTGGTCATATTTACTTTTCATGTTTCGAACCTAGTTTTCCGCAAAAAATTAAACCCTTTCGTCAGACAACTCTTTGACGCCTTAACTTGTTATCTAATGTAATTTTCTACGTCTGTGTGGTTTAATTGTTGACACATTATTAAAATTCAATATCCAGGTTGGACTCGAAAGACCGGCTATTTAACTCACGCAATGTCTACTTTCGCTTTATTTATCGCAGTGAGCCTCGCTTTGGATTTTAATGTCCGCCGCGTGAATAGAGTCCATGATTGAAGATAAACTACCGCGCGCATATCGATATACTCGGTGGATATACAAATGCTGATCAGAGCTAACAATATCACATGGTACTCTTTCAATCTCGTTTAACCAGGAAACAGTTGTTGTGCCCACTTTTCATTTTTTATTACTGACAAAGAGCTAGAATAGTTATATAGTCAGTGCCACCAAAATTGTCCAAAGATTCCAAACCTTCAGTTTGGTTATCACCATATTTACACTTTTATAAAAATTTTATGATTTGAGTTTTAATAAAGATTAAACTTTAATGACACGTGAAACGTTTCGTGTACCTGTAATATGGTATGGGCTCACAATGAACTTAACTAATTAAGTTTAGATGGCAATCAAAATCTACAACTGTTTTGGTACTTCAACTTCAAAACTTAGATAAAACATTATCAATCCGTTCCCAATAAGAAAAAAAAACAAGAGGGCAGAAGCACTAAAAAATAAATAAAGAAAACGAATATGAAACTTATCGTTCTTTTGGGATGTGGCCCTTCGTGAAGATAAACAAAAGTTAACCTTTTTAGTCATTTTGTAATATTTATAATGTACCAAGTTAAAACTACTCTCCATAGTTGCAGGCCATAACTCTGCAAATGTCAGGGAAAACCAAACTGGGGGTACTAACAACAACCATTGTCCAGACAGTACTGCTAGCAAATACCTTTCCACTTCATTAGCTCAGATCTACTTCAATACAAAATGCGTGCTGAATAGGCATCCTAAAAGTTGTCTGGGGCTTAGGGAATCACAGCAGTCACCAGTGTAAGCGAGAAATTTCTCCAAATGAGTGTGATGTTTACAGCACTTGATTTTACACTCTAACTGTGCAGACTTCCAACCTTATTTAAGGGTTGGTATACCAACTACTCATGTTAGTATTGTTTATTGGAGACAAAACTGTTCATTTCGTACAGGTATTACAGTTTTTGAATGATAAAAGGCTTTTAGTTTGTTGGTTTTGTCATAAGGTTCAAACAGTAAAACCACAACAAAACATGCTCATGGGGTTCAAGTTTATTGTCTGACCCCTGAGGACTAACCTGCTGCCCATGTTCCTAACACATATTAAAAAAAAGTTGTATTCTATCTTTTGATGAATTCAGCGAAAACAGAAGACCACTTCCGATTGTAGCTAGCAGGTCATGCTCAACAGTTCATTATGCACTGAGCTCTACAATAAATACTGGGCTCTCTTATCTACACCTAAATTAAGCAGATCAGTTTAACCTACAACAGGATTATGTACAGTAAATCTGACAAGTAACCAGAGAAATCACAGGCACCACGTTGCACTAACAGGCAATTCAGTGCAAATATTTGCCGACTCTCTCAGCTAGGCTCAGATGTTGTATCCTAGCTCCCACCAAATGCGCATCAAACACACGAAAACTATGTGTCAGAAAATCATTCAGAATTAGTCTAAGTTGGGACTTGCATCACCCTAACTGTCAAGTTTCTGAGGCACTCATAAATCACAATGCTAGCAAAGCCTGAGGCCAGTTGTGCAACAGTTATGCAATTGATGTTCATTAAAAATTAATACCCAATTTAACCAGTGTATCATCTCATAACTGTTACCCATGTGATTGTGTGATGTCATAATTTACCCACCAGCTGCAAGCCACAGGTGCTCTACATGCCACTCCATGACTGCAACACTTTCACTAGAAAGGCACTATTTCCGAATCATTTTCCTTGAAAACAAATCAAGGAAACAAATTTTAATGGTAACCAATTATCAATGCGTTTTACCACGTATCGTTTGACAGTTCAGCTTACTGTGTAATATACTGAATATGGTAAAATACCACAAATTTAGGACACGATATGGTGGAAAAGTAATATTTTTTATTTTTGCCAGACAGTAAACTGCTGAGGAACAAATTTTACTTATATTTTTACGAACTATCTAATGTCAAATCGAAGATCATCGGGCTTCCAGCAATTAGGCAGACACGATGCAGTGCGACTTACTGACACAATCATGAGACGTGATATTTTCCAGCCATACCAAGGTCTTCTCAAGGGATCCCATTAGTATCCAAAATGTAAATAGATCCCCATTTAGAGTTACGTAAACAAGATTATTTAGGAAACACACAGCCCCCTTTAGTCCTGTGAATACACAACAGATGGCGAAAAGGTAGATTGCATGGTCACCTATGTCACAAAAATGGACTTAATTTAAGTTAAAGACCCTACATAACGGCCAAATGACTTTTAAACATGTTAAATATCTGTATCATTGATCGAAACAAACATATCATCCCTCCCTTTACTCCTGGCATTAGCTAATTACGCCAATTACTATCGTACGACCCCATCATGAACCCCATTTAGTGCCGAAAAAAAACTTTAGGTGGCGCTCGTTCTAATCGACGCAAATGACGTCATCGTTGATACCCAATACCTATCGAACAGTCCGTTGCCACAGGAAGCTTACCTTACGGTGTCTGGTGCATATTTCAAGTCACAGATTTTCAAAATTACAACTGTTAGAGACAACCAAGCTCAAATACTATACGACACTTATCTCGACACTTCCACGTGCATATAATATCCTACAACTCACTGTCCCTTGATAGTTTAGCGTCGCCAAAGACAGTAGCGCGTTCTCGGTGGGGACCACTTACTCAGTCTAACATCAAATACTTATTCACAAAGACGTCCGGGTTTAACGAACAGATTTAACAAACAGGGTCCCTGCGTGCATTGGGGGACAGGTTTGCAATGAATGGAGATTTGTCGGACCCACGGCGACATCCTGGCGGAATGCGTGTACCGGAGAATTAAATTTGTTTGTAGTCGCTCCGTGATAATTACGGGATTATGTCGGGGAGTAAGTCGGCGTTACACATCTTAACGAAGCGAAAAGCTCACTCGCAGCACGATGAAAAAGAATGACCCGAGACTTTTCGCACTTGGGTTAGAAAAGTAAAGGCCTAATACCTTGCAATGGACGGACGTTCAATGAAAAGTACTGCGAAATGGAAGATTAAGAAAATGTAGGAACAAGGTTTGGATGGATTAGCGCCGTGTATGTTCAAGCCAGAGGAATACGAGTAAAGTGAAACAGAAGGGGAAACTTACCGGCCAATTGTCACGGAACTCGCTACGGACCGTCATTTGAAGACAAAGGCATTTTACACAAGGCATACGAAACTTAACCCGTAACCGACGCAGCTATCTGCACGCCGAGTAGTGAGACCTGCAGGAAAATCTAAGTGCGATTGAGGTGGAAACAAAATATTGAGCACAAAGGACAAAGTTAGCGCTGCGAATAGGTTGTCATATTTAAACTAGTGTTCGATTTGAAAGACCAATTGCACAAGGCATTTTATACTTTGAAGTCATGGAAATACGCCGTTCCCGTCATAGCACAACCCATCGACATGCTGACTGCACACTTTTTTCAGTGCGTGCCTCCAAAGTGTACCCAAAGCCGTATTGCCTGACGTTCACGTGGGGGGTTTATAAGTGCACCCTCTCCCGACCGATGTTAGATTTCAAAGAATGTGCCACAAAACTCAAGTTGAATCAGCGCTCATCTTATGGTCACATGCATTCGAGTTTATGCAACACCCAAGCACTTAATCGAGCCAAGCCAGTGCACAATATTTTATTTAGAACGGCCGCCGTACTCTTTTGATGTGCGACTTGGTAGGTGTGCACCTCTACGTTCTCACCGCTGGAGTACGTGATACATTGGCTGCAACACGTGAGTGACAGATGACTCATATATATGTCGCGCGTGCTGTCCCAGAAAAGAGGGCTTGAGAATTTGTTGTCGAATTTTATTCTGATGCAAGACAAGTTGTGACCGTCGTTTGGCAAGTAACAGCCAAGCGTTGTCATCTTTACGTTTGTTTTTTTGCAATAAAAAAGAGACGTAGGCTACATTCACCCACACCGTTAATTGACGACATTTCTGAGCCACGATTGCATAAAATGGTACCGACCATGTCGCGGTGATTTATTGCCGAGGATATTGTTAGTGGATAATCAAGACATCTTACGTGAAAAATAAGTATTTTTTCCACCACAGAGTTCGGTAAGTTTGCCGTTGTCAGATTCAGTACGAAACGTAGCTGTTGTAGGACCTTTTACGTGGGTGCAAATACTTCGAAAATTGGTTCGTCGTGGGTCGTGAGTGAATCGATGGCAGACCCTATCCGAGATCTACGCCGCTGTTCGGTTCGAAGGGTGCTTTGCCTGACACCATTGTTTTGCTTAGTAATATTGCATTATCAGTCGACATTGATGCCTAACGTCAGCGATGTTTCTAATTGGTGACGTTCCTTGAGCAAAACTACTTTGTTTTTTACTGTCCCAGCAGCCGATCAGGTGCTCACTACAGGTTGTGGTTAGCGCGGTAATGTGTTGCTCGTTCTCAACGATGATGTCAATAGGCCAGTCTACAGTGATTCGTCGAGAGAATAAAAGGGGTTTCTGATGGGGGCACATAATATGGGGGGCACAAAATGCGTAGTAATTAGTTAGCGGTTGTGTGGAATAAAACGAAACAAAAATATGTTGCACAAAAGTACATGTACTTAACATATCTAAAAGGCAGTTGGCTCATTTTATAGGGACTTTAAGACCGAAGACCAAAATCTGACTTCATTTCAATAAAACAGCCTTTCCTGATTTTTCGTCATCAGTCTTAACTCAGTCTGAATTTTGGTCTTAATTTAGACATGTAACAGGCTTCTGGGATCCTATGAAGAAGCCAATTTCAGATATGATGAACTCCGTTCTGCAGAAGTAGTGTTGTCATCTTAGCATCCAAGTTATTTTCAACATCATTGACAACAGTTACGAGTGCCCAAAGTGGTGAAAACAAAATGACATTTTTAATAAACTGTATCAGGTGTTTTCTAGAATACTTCCCAGAATAAGGATTCTGAAACCACAAATCTAACTCAACATCAGATTTTGACAAAAACACATCCTTAGCACCCTATAAGGTGCCAAAACTAAACCATGTGACACTTTCTCATTTCACGCAAGAGAATTATAAACAGGAGCTACATTTGGCAGACTCAAGAATCACGCGAAAATGAAAGATCATGCAAAAACACTCAAGTGAAAGAAATGTTTCATAAATATACTTGGGAGCTTATAATTAAGCCCATAGAACTATATTTGAACAACGCCTATTATCCGGAACTAGATGCATGCACCTGTAAGCAGACAATTTGAGCAAAACCACGCTTGAAAGTGATGCTCATATATTTAATAAGATTTTGAACTACTTGACTCGACAAATGTACTGAAGAATCTTGCAATGGTATAGGCCTGCATAAAATTCTACTGCACAAAATTCTACTGCTTGTGCGTGTATTTAGCTTGCAACATAATTTACGACCATAAATACTTAACATAGCCCCAAGTCAACTACCTAAAAGTTCAATCCTTTAGTCTGGTTAATGAGAAGATGTTCATTGCATACTTGTCGACAGTGTCGACTTACATGAGAGGCGTGACAATGGTCTGTCGCAGTTGAACAGTCTCAAGCTTATGTAGAGATTGCACAAGAGCCTAGTGAAGAAACGCAGACTCCTTTAATGTGTAATTATGAAGTGGGAAGACTCTCCGCAATTCTTAAAAATATCTAGTGTTCCCCATGATTTGTTAAGAATATCCGTAGTAATTTCAAGTTTGCTAAAAGTTTAGTTCCCCTTAGGGTTGAATTGCATAAAACTTAAAAACTTATCTGCTGCATAAACTGATTGTTTTTCCATGCATTGTTTAACACCGGCACCGAGAGGTGTAACAGTGCAATGTCGCTGTTGTTATTCAAAGCTCGAATTTTATACTACTAGCCCCACCTGGATCAAAATTTGAGCTGCAAAGTTTTGATAAAATAAGGCCATTTTTCATGTTAGCCATAATTTCAAGGATGATTTCTTGGTTTTATAATAAATCCAAACCTCACTCCTGAGTGGGGAATTACCTTCAAATGCAAAAGAGAATTCTTCCAACTTTCTGCTGTGGAGAGCACCATTCCTGAAGGTAACATATTTCCTAGGCCTGACTTACCACACATTCCTGCAACTCTGTGTCAAATATGATCTCTTTAGTCCAGGGGATGAACAGTCAGGCCTGAAAGTCAAACAAAGTAAGGCAATAAACAGCACCACTAACATCAGGCCATCTGATTGAGTACCATGGTAACTGACATGCAATTCACATGTCTAGTGAGGCGAACAATGCCTATTCCAATAATCCAGCGTGGGTTTTATGCAAAAATAGCCAACAAAAAACTATGGAAATAAAGCGGAGCTTGGCACACTGACAAAGATCGATTACTGATTCCTAAAGGCACCATTGATTTCCCTCCAAGAGGCACTATTATGAAATTCACACATTTTCCCTGACGTCTTCACAGGCATTTATGCAGGTTATGTGGAGGCCACCTTGAAACAATTTCCACATCACTTGTCGTGTTTGAATATTTTACATAACCTATTTTCAGTGGTTTCTTACCATGCATTTGAAACATATTCACGATGTACCGGTATATACAGTAGAATCTCACCCATTTCAGACAAAAATGATCGTCAAATTTGCACTTTTTCATTTTTCAAGGTATTCTTTGTGATTGTTCATAATTTTTCAAAATACAGTCTGGTGGTTGTTATAGATTTGCACAAGACTTTTCATGCTTTTTATGAAAACATTGATGTTCATGTCATCAAAAACTACAAAGAACAGAAATGAAAAGAACTATTTTACCGCATAGGTGTAGATTTTAGGGCACACGTCTGCAACCAAAATAATGAATTTTCAAACAAGCTGCTCCGCAAACATAATTAAAAAAATGGCTGCCATAACATGGTAGCAAAGGGCAACTATAAATAACTAGTCAACAAAAGAACAATCGTTTGAGCTGTAAATCTTGAATTTCGCGAAAGTAGCATCAAGCAACGGCTTTCACAAAACTGAAAGCGCTTGAAAAGATCTATCCACCTAACAAATTTCAGACAGATTCGAAGTTACGGCACAAAAACTCGATTAACTGGAGACCACTCTTTCGAAAATCTAGAATATCTCGAGAATGTTAAGACCTAGTGAAATAAATAAGATACTTGCCATAGCTTTTTAAATGACCTATCGAAAGAAAAAATCTCACAAAAATCTCACCAGAAACAGTGGAGCTATGTCTCTACAACAAAAAAAGGAAAAATACCCACCACAGAGCCATCTCATTTCTACTCTAAACTAAGAACAATTAGATTCCAGCCATTCACAAAATACATGTGTGTAAATTTCACGTTGATCCGATAAGTATTGTGATGAGTAACATGTGAACAAACAAACAAACAAACACACAAACAACATGGATAAATTTTGTTTTACCAAGTAAAAAAAAACAAACTTATGACAAAGCAACAGGCTTAAATTTCACCAAGCAATAATTATGATTTGAAGTAAACCCAATTTAGAAACAAATGAAAGTGCTCACTAGCAAGAACACTTGTGTGTATTAGAACATTGTATGTCTGGGTTTACAATGTAGGAGTCTTTAGTCCCGTTTAGACATCAACTTTTGGTCTGGTGCAACTGACACGGAGCAAATTGATCGGTGTCAAGCAACCGTTATTAACCCACACAACTCACTAACTGTGGCAAGACGGAAGTTGTAGGCTGGAGAGTGGAACGCACATGCCCAGGTTTTCAAATAGCGGGAGTTGCAGAGACAGAGAACCCATATGTAGGTCATTGCACAAGCGCAGTGCAAATGATCCTTTCCGTCTTGTCCCAATTTCGCGTTTAGACATAATTGACACGGAGTAAGAGGATCGGGTGCAAATTGCTCTACCTCACAAACGGGTGGGAAAAATTGTCACTGCGGTATCAGTTTGCTCCATGTCAGTCCCGTTTACACACTACTTGCGATAGAACATCTTGTTTCCTGTCAACTGATCCCTGTTAACTTTAGTAGTGTGAATGGCACTTATGGTCATTCCAAACAGCTGCACAATGTGCACAGGTTTCACTCAAATGGTTTATCATATAGGCACAAAATCCAGACAGGGGCAGCTTCAAATATAGGTGCATGGTCCTAACACATAATGTTGCTTTGTAAGGAACCTGAGTGCCCATGCAAAATATTCTCCTTCAATTTTATTCAGGAAAGATGATCACAAAATTCAATCAACGACAGATTGATGGAAACACCAACACAGAATGTTACAGATTTTCTACTTGATGTGTGTAACATTTTCAGATGCACTGCAATTATACTACTCAAGTCTTAACTGTATTACTGGAATTTTAAAGATATCACAAAACCTCTAAAATCAAAATTAATGTGCTGCCTATGACAAAAACAATTTTGAAGTTCGCATATTTGTCAGAGACCACTTTGTCAAAAATCGAAATTTAAAGAAATATCTTATCAATTTCTTCTCAGGGTAGCACAGAAGCACTTGAAAAACTTCAAAATCAAGTTTATTGAAGGCAGAACATATATAATTCTTTGACAAGAATCCAGTTAAATGCTTTCCGCTGTCATAAAAACCCAAGAGACTACTCATTCTGTATTAGCTCAAGTGGGTTTATGTTGTCAACAGCCACTGATAAAATACACCCCATAAATTTAATGGTGAGACTGCTTAAGAAGTAATTTTGTAAACACTGATTTTAATTACATGAAGCAAACTTTGATTGCAATGTTAGCAAAGTGTAATAAGCAATGGATTTTGAAAAGTCAAAACCAACAGATGATGCACAGACACTGACTTAAAAAATTCCAAATCTCAAAAAATATTTTCAGAAAAAATGCACATCATGTATAAGTGGAAGATGGTGAGCTATTTCACATCTTTTGGGACAGCTTCTTGTGCACGCACGTGAGCATGTGTGTATGCGTTCAAGTGTACACGTGGGTGTGCATGTGTGATTGAATGAGAGATGGTTGACCTTAAGTTTCTGATAACCATACATCATTATATCCTTATATTATTTGAATAAAATCAGAAGTCAATGCACTTGTAAATGCTTCATTTTGCATCATATAATTTACTAGTTAGCACTGAGGGAAGAATCATGTACGAGACGGTTCACATATCTGGGTCCGAGATTTTACGGAACTTGATAAAAAATTTAGCACAGTTACCAATAGTCCGAGACTGAACTTGGTAGAAACTCAGTGAATACAATACTTGAATTCTGTTACGCCGTAACTTATCAGGCTGATTCTAGTAAATTGTAGGTTTTTTTGAACGGTTATGAAAAACACATGTTCTTAAACATGATGCAATAACTTCTGGAATCCCAATACACTGTGTAGTCCAGGGGCATGTTCCAAGAAAACTGACTTAGCTAAGACAAATTTTAAATTTCATTTAATTTTAACATAAAACTTAAATTTGTCTTCAGACCATTTCAAGAAAGAGATCTTAAGTTTGACTTGAGTTTTTGTCTTAATTTTGACTTTCTTGCCAGGATATGGAAGTTTCAAAGTTTAGAAGTTGAGACAAATCTTAGACTTAAGTAAAAAAATGAAATTAAGTTTCTTGAAAATGGCCCCTGACACTGTATTAGATAATAAAATATCACAAAGATGAGTGTCAACCGTGGCAATAAATGAAATAAATTTAAAGGATATGTAGGACCTTACTTCAAATTTTTTGGCAATATTGAATACCTGTGTGGATGAAACTTTTATTCATTTCAAGTTAATTGTAAAACCGACATCTTGCCAGTTTATGGTAGAAAAAACAGAATAGATTTTTTAGACCCACCTCAACCGTGTAGAAATTTGTTGACTACTTAATCAAAGTTTAAAGGCTATAGAACTGTCACTTAAATCGTACCAACCATGAAGCATTTCTGTAGGTATCTACAGTCCTTTCATTCCGAGTGTCGACATAACCTTGAGTCAATGAGGTGTACACAGAATAGACAGATGCCACAGAAAACAAAGACAAAACGCAACTTTGATCCTGATGGAGTTGTGGGTCTATGTGCAAACGACCATTGACAGCAAAAGCACCAAGTCCGAGTCACCACGACGGCCAGTGGCTTTATTTAACGAAAGTAGCAATTAAATTGTGAAAAAAGATAAATTTTTACCCAAATTTAATAATTTCATCAGTAATTTGATGTTATGCTGTTTTGACCTCATGCTCATGGCACACTTTAATCACCAACTCGATTTCCATCATCCATTTCTGAGTTGGTTTCTTGACAATAGCCTCTCCCTGATACGTGGTCTATATGCAATGAACTGTTGACCTACTTACTATCTGCTCCACATTTGTTCTAGTTTGAGTGGAGGGATATGAAACCCAACGTACAACATTAAAACGTGATAATTAAGTTATAAGCACTGAAAATTCAGTTGAAGTTGCAGGTGACTGTTGAAATAACGAACAATTGACCAAGGCATACATAGCCAAATTTTCACCAAATGATTAAGCAAAAAGTGACCCGACAGTTTTCCGCTTTTTTCTCAGCTTTGGCAGTGAACTTTCTCGGAACTTAGGAAGACGAGTTCGCGAAAATGGCTTGATGGAATCAACTGAAACTTTCTAATTTCAATACTTATTATCAATCTCAAACATGTCATTTTTTAAAATCCTACTCTTAATGTATTGTGGCATAGAGGAATACGACGACTGTTTTTTTACAAAAATGCCCAACATTTTGCAAGTTAATTTGGCAGAGAGATCAAACTAAATGAGTAATTGAAAATTCCTAACAGGGTTTTTGAGAAATATTGGCAAGCAGTCATCTAAAGAGAGTTTCATTAAAATCAAATAAAGGGTATTTGTGCTAGGAATGTACTTTTATTAAAAAAGAAAATATGTCTTAAAAAGGGTGGCCACAATACAATAACAATGACAGATAAGTAAAAAGTATATTTTTATAATCTCAAAATCTCAAATGTTTCTTCCTTCACATAATATATACTTTAGCTGATTGAAACAGTTAAATTTTCTGGTAACTGATTTTGAATTAACTTTCCTCAATAGGGTCTTCCATAACCTTTGTATTGTGTGAATCAACAGGAGACTCGTCCACATTTAAGGCATTAGCATGCAGCCGGGATTTGGAATTTCTATCCTATCATACGCAGAAAGTTTTAATTTAACTGAACCACCACAGTATTCTACCACCAATGAGACTTGATATGTCGCTTTTTCATTGGCAAAACTCTGGTCAATTGCAAGTCCACCGCTACTCCTTTACCTTTCGCATCAATTCCTCTCTGGTAGTGAAATCGGAGCTTCTGTCACTTCTAGGAATTAAATACCAGATGGCATAGTTGATTCGCGCTCTCAACTGAATACCCGTGTTTCATGTCACAACCTGTAGCGATTATTTCCATCGGAGTAGACTTGACCTTTCCATTACAGAGGAGTCGTGCAACTCCATAGTATATCTCACCCACCTAATATTTAAAGAAGTTGCAATGGCTGCCTAATGACAACAGTTTCGCTTTCCCAGTGACCTCATCTCCACATAACAAGGGGATTGCAGAGTCAATGGGAAAGAGACATTAACAGTAATATGCATATTGCAAAGAGAATTTAAGAGACATTACCAACAATATGCATATTGCCAAGAGAATTTAAGAGTCCATAGAAATGATTTCTGGGCTTGATAAGAGGTGATAGGGCTATAATGCTTCATACCAGGCTTATAAAGATGCTTGTCACAGCCGGTTAGTTTCAGTTGCCAAGGCTGTATGGCTGTCCTGGGAACTCCAGGCGATTTCTTCTAAAAATTTCCAATTCAAAACAAAGGATAAGAATGTGGTGACATATTTAAAATATGCAGGTGGAGGATGCTTTAACGTCCAAAATGTGGTTGATTGAATGGGTGGAGGTTTTAGTCCAAAAATTTGACCCGATCATGACTTTTAAGACAAAAGTAAATGTTCAAAACACAGTTTCTAGTCAAGAAGGCTCAATTCTGTCAACAACAAAAATTAAATAACTAATTACGGCTTAGCCACCTTACAAACTTTCCTGTAGATTCCCCTTCATTCTTGGTCACCAGGGAAAAAACTTTGAAAATGAATTTGGCTGCCGCCCAGCCGTTATGATAGGTAATTTCGGATCATTTGGTGCGAATACTTTTGGCTTGTTGTGTACCATCACCTGAGAACAAATAGCCATTGATTTCCAGTAGATCTTATCACTCTGGCTTACCGTTAGTGACGATTCTTTCGTCTTGAATGATATAATTGCTAATTGTATTGATTTACTACAAGCGCAATTGTTTAATTAGCATGGCAGCAGTTAATAACGAAGGAAACAACATGACTGCCACTCACTCAGTACCACACAATCAGTCCTTACATGTAAAAACAGCCCATGGACCCAGTTAACACAGGTCACTAATACCCTCAAAAGCATATCTGGACTGGTAACACAGCTCACCAACTGCCAAACATGATGCCGGACTCTCAAAGTAGGACTCATGGTTCATACAAGACCCTAGAGATGTGTCCAAATTTGGATACTTCCCAACAGCAATCTAAGAAATGGTGGATAGGATTCATACGAAACCTTTGCATTTCGTACTCTGCATTGGTTTTCAATTAGCTTCTAGGAATTCTAAAAATATTCTACTTTTACACGAGGTATTACCAAAATAGTATATTTGTGATTTTTAAGAAAAAACTCAAGTCTGAAAACATAATATTATAGCTTCCCAAAATGCCTACGAATGGGTTAGATTTGTGGATTTAAGTAACTGACCCCTATAAGACAAATCCTATGAAAGTTCGTTTTTTTTTCATGGAAGCTATGTACAAATGAGTACTCATTTTCCAAGTCCACTCTCTACAAGGGTGCAAGAGTATCATAAATTTCCACCTATATCTCCTCTACCAAAAATACAGTTGACAGGCTTTCAAGCAGTTTTAAGCAAAAATAGGACAAAAGTAGGACAAATTTTCAAAAAAGTAGGAAAAAGTGAGAACTGTGAAGTGAGACGTAGGAAAAAATAGGAACAAGAGTAGGCGTTCAGGAGTAGTTTTACCAATGACGTTCCCCCTCAAGTCACAGACAGTACTCACAATTAGTTAGATAACCAGGACTTTATTCACATTTTTGAGAACAAAAGGTTTGACTGCGTAACTCTATTGTAAATCATCTGCCATTGAAGAATAGGAGTGTCTTAAGTTACCCAGTCATGTCCCTGGAGGGTCCAAAAGAGGACCCCAAAATACACTTAATTTTGAGTGCAACATCCGTTTCAAGTCTATTTCATTCAAATCACCACTCAAATTAAAATGATGCAACTTAAGATGGTTATAAATTGAGACGCTTACTAATTAACGACCAATTTATTTAAAGTGCAAGAAAAATTCTTCCAAAAGATAGCTCAGTAGCTCTCGACATTACATTCACAACTTACGATGCGATTTTCCAGTGGCTTGCAGATAAAACGGGGGTGTTTGGACCCCAACGTATAAGAAGACCCTTAAAAATGAAAGTAAAAGGAGGAATACAAATTTTTTATCACTACCTTGCATAAAACATAATTTTAAATGAACAAAAATACAACTTATGACATGAAAAATTCTTGTGTTAACAATTAAGACTCTTATAAATTAATGGCCAATTAATGATTTCTTTAAACTTCTTAAGTGCAACAAAGTTTGGGCACCATATCCACAGCTCAAGACTAGATTTTTTCTGGGGTTTGCAGATAATACTGGGGTGTTTTGACCCCAAGGGTTAAGAAGACCCCAAAAATGCCCAGCGATATTCCTGGACTGTGCCTTTGCGTCATTAATGCATAAGAAATAAAATGTGCAAATACATTGCAACACAACACTTCCAAAATGCAAGATTCTGGTCAGCTTACAGCCAGTTGGGCAAAACATGACTCTGTTCTTAGTTCGATTGCCCTTGGGGTTTCTGTTTCATATGTGTTACCACTTCGGTTACGGAAAGTCTGATCAGGGCATAACTTTTTGAAAAAAGGCACTTTTTATTGTAAGGTGTACCCAAAGAGCACAGGTTCAAACCTGCTCAAGAATATCCCTGTAAGCTAAATACCTTCCATAACCAATGAAAATTAATTACTGCATCACCTGACAACAACTCTCTTGTTTATTATAACTGTGTGTACTACATTTAGGCTGTTTACAACTGAACATAGTTTATAAATCAATGAGCTTTTGATTCATTGTTTGTGAGAACACTAATAACAATGATAATGTGTGGTAACTTTCACTTGAAGCAGCCAGCTGAGTTCTAAGCTCTCTGCTGGTGTTGGCCCTAAGAAATAAGGTCTGAAAACACATTACAACTAATGATTGTTTAGTCCTGCTTTAGAGCAGTCATGCCTGAAAACAACTGCATTGGCTTGTGTAATTTGTTATGAGTAAAAGCTGCATTGAACACATGTGTTGCTCTAACTGTGGTCTTCCATTGTGGTGTTTGAATGAATAATAGAATAGTAGGAAAGAATCAAATTACCATACACTCCATGTGGCCTACTGTCAGCATGCCAGGTTTGAATAAAAGACCTAAGTGTGAACTGTAATTGACCAGTACAAGCCTAGAAGAATGAGAAAATGCCTATCCTCAATCTAAATTGATAGAGACCTCCAAATCAAAGACAAGGTTGTTTAGCTACCTGTCAATGTCTCAGGACATTTTTGTTCTGAGATAATAAAATTTATTGGGGCAAAATGAAAATTACAATTTCGTCCATGCCCATGGCATATGGTTCTCATGCCGCTCAGAAGGCTGATTATATCACAACCAGTTTCCCTACGAAAGAGGGCCTTTACTGATAAAATTCCACAACAAAGAGTGTCTTTTCTGTCACCCTACAAAAAGGTTCACTTTAGGAATTTGAAACTACAAAAGGTCACTTTTCTAACAGCACAAATCTACAGATTTTAGTATTATAAATATTGAGCTTCCAAGAATTCCTACAAAAAGGTTCATGGAATTTATCCCCACAGCAGGGAGGATTTTCTGGAGAGAATCCCTAGGAAAGGGTGACATGAAAGCCGGACCTTTCATGAAAGCTCGATCGCTAGACATGGGTCTCTTTTTCTGAGTCCACTCTCTAAATGGTTGGGTATCCAAGCTTCCAGCTGTACCCCAATATAGGGTATACACAGACGGGTACCCCTGTATGTGCACTATTATCGCGGTATTGGGACCTGAACAATATTTGCTCAAATTTCTGGTAATGTATCCATTAAGATTGTTTTATATCCGTTCAGTAGTGAATTTACACTCCTTATTAAATATATATTTGAAGTTGAACATTTCACCCTGTTTATCTAGGTAAAAACCAAAAATAGAAGTAGACCTTTTACTCTTACAGTTTGTCTCACAATTTTTCTTGCCATGGTAAAGTTCTAGTTCCATTGCTTACTCAAGTCTCATGCAAAGCATATGTATACATTCATGGTCAATGACTCGAGTTGGAAACAAAAATAGAATACTATCACCGTATTATGCAAAAGGCAGTTTTCTTGATGGTTTCAATATTCCTGTTGGTAATGGAACTAGATTTCCGTCACAGTAGGAATATTACAAGACCAACTGACAGATAGACACAGACAATGCGCAGATGCACCGATTTCGAATTCAAGATTTTAGACTCGACTCTGAAGCGTTTCGTTGAGTCACTGATGGTTTCCATGTTGTTGGTAACGAAATAGAATCCTATGATGGTAAGGATAATTGTGAGCAGGGAGATTTTATGAGAGTTAAAAGTCTTGTTCAATTCAATTTTTGGTTTTCAGACAGCAACGCATGACAAAATGCTGCTTAACTTAAACAGGAATTTTTCGAAATTCTCACCTTCAAACTGTGGACTTCAGTCATTCTCCCAAAAGTGGCTGTGTCCAGCTTAATTTTCTCTTTTGAAAGAAAATCGATATCATCGTCACTATCATTCCATTAAAATTATGTAAACCATTGATTACTGAAACATTTTTCATCCCTACACGTAGCAGCCAAATCAAAGGAGACATCTCAAGGTACATTTAATCATAACCTCAGTTCAATTAGGATAATAAGATTTTTAACCAGAACAAAGGCGGATTAGAAAAAGTAACATTGACAAAAGAGGTGTTAATGCAATTAATTTCACGGCTGACCAATGCATATGAGGCTAAGCACACCACTCACTGCATTTGCATGGATTTCATTTCTTAATGCCTTCATTTCTTTGTACATACAGCTTTGACTTGATGTCTACTATCTGATTTGGAGTTTCCCTATGTTTTTGCGCTGCATAGCATATAAATATACATAAAACTATATATGGTAAGTCTTAACATATTTCGCACAAAAGTAATTGTCACAATTACCACTGTTCTATATTTTTCAAAGGCTGATTACTTTAATGTAAATATCAAAAACTCCACAAAATGTTGATTTATGACATCTGCACACCGCGAACAAAGCTAAGAAAATGCTAAAGTTTTCTTTTCGCTCAGAAATTACACAAAATAAATTTTACTTGTCCGCCATGTAGTGTGCTACATAGGAGAGGAATTAAGAAGTTACCAGCCCTCTGAAAACAGTGAAACAAGCTACTTGGAAAATGGTGACATTGGGAAGGAGCGAAACGAGAGCGGTGACCATGAGGCCTTTTTGCAATAAACATGTGGGCCAACCCACAATTGAATTGTTGACCTGTGGACGACTTTTTCTGCCCTTGTGGCTATGTCTGTGCATGTACAGTGCAAGACAAAAATAATCAGAAAAATATCATTTCCCGAAGTTCTCCCAGACCCCACCCTCTGTCATGATGAGTAACTCAGTTAACAGCAAACATGACTTTCAATAACTATTAGGACGAGAAAACTCTAATTACAAAATGGCACAGCACACGCACCCGCCTAACTTTCCTATTAATTATCCTTCATTCTCAGTCATCAGGGGAGACCACTCTGAAGATGACTTTGACTTCTGCCCAGCTAGGAATTATGAATACTTTTGGATTGTATCATAAGAGGATTAAATTACGGAATAGGTTACAATTTTCTGAAGGTAAAGACACCAAGTCTAGCTGCGAGCAACTCAGATAGATGTGGTTTTATGTTGTGAATTCAATGAATGTCAAACTAAAGCCAATCTGCCAAATCAATTTAATACCCTGCACTGAAATCAGCTAAAACACTGCCAGCAATGAACACATTAAATCACGATAAGTATCCAATTCATTCTACTAGTTTCATAAGATGCAAGCCGTAGATTTTGTCACCACTGGGAATGCCTGTCTGTAATGGACATTGATTTTTGTCACATTGTTAGACAGCAAGTTGCATCAACCTACAGCAAACAGCGCCACCTGAAGGAGAAGTCTGTGAGCTTCAATTCCCAGTCACATCCAGGTTCAACGATGAGGTGAGGAAATATTAACTGAAGTGCCTGATCAAGCTGGGTGTAATGAATTATTATGCTTTCATATATGATTTCCAATTTTGTAAAAAAGGCAAAGTCCCACTTATTGGCCATGAAGCTGCAATTACACCAAATAATTAGTTAATAGGGTTTCAAATTTGACAAGTCGGGTCAATGACCACGGGCGTTGTATAGATGTGAGCACATCACTTTACATGCATGCAAAGAATCATCAGAAGAATGTACTTCCAAAGTGCTTCTTAAGAGTTGCAGGCAGGCAGACTGTGTTATCGAAATTCATGGACTATAAATTAAGGCAGCGAATATGTAAAGAGCTTGTTGTATTAAAGTACCGTAAAAAATTGGAAACTAGGAGTTGAGTGTGAAACATGATTGTTCCCCAAGACGAAAACAGTACGTTAATTAAGAGTTAATTATAAAGTATTGATATCGCAGAATTCCAACACAAGTTGTCCTAAGCTAACAAAGACAACTCCTGGAGCAAGACCAAAGAAGCCCAAGATGGCAGAATACATAACAAATGGCAAATTTATTGATTGAGAACTCAAGACCCTGAAACTCAATTATCCAACAAAGATATCTATTTTCAGGTTTGACATTTGTAACTGAAGCCTCCATGGGAGCTGGAAAATCAGACACCCACATCAAAAATTTGTAATTACATTTCATTATAGGGCACGATTACCTACGAGCCAATCAAAGGCAATCGCGACAAATAATGGCATGTGTTAATCGTATGCAAATGACGTGACCAAAAGCAAAACATGTCCAACGCTGAAGTACTGCGATGTGGCCAAATGGTATCACGGAGTGGAAATTGTAAAAATGAAACCATCTGCCGGGGATTGGTCCAAGTTAACAATGCTTAGTTTCCATACCTAAAAAGATTACAGCTGTGTGTAGGTACACACTTACATCTATATATGGGCACAATAGCTAACTACATTTAAAAAGCTAAATTAAACATCTTACCTTATCGGATCATGGCAAGAAGCTTACAGAAAAACAAAAAGAAGAGGTAATTAACCCTTGAAGAACAAAATTACGATTCTTGATGAATTGGGGTGTGCACCCAGTGCACCCAGAAGGCAATCACCAGAAACTTAGGCAAGAATATTTCAGAAAAAATTCTAATGAAAGTGTCACTTTTTCAGGCCTGGGCACATTAAGTGTTTCTGGTAGAGCACAATTTTGTCAAAAATGGGATATTTTAAGGAATTTCACTTTAAAAGGATCCATCTATGGAGAAGTTTATTTAATTAGGCTGATGTTTTGAAGGGGTATACTTAGTTCAAAAAGGGTGAGATTTTTCCATCAGGTGTTATTTAATCATCACTACCCTCGTGGCCAGACGTTGTTATAATTTAGTTCTTCTTACTAGACAAGGGGTGGGGGGAAAACAAAAGATGGGAACTTACAATCAATAGAAATATCTTAAGTCACAAGAGCATGTTCCACTCCAGTCTGCGACTTCGCGGGAATCAGGCGTGGAACTTGCCAGGCAATCACTGCTTGGAACGACGAAACGTTGATTGTGGGAAAATGTCTCGCACCACGTCTTCAAGTTCTCCAAAGTCTAGAGTTCACAATTCCACAAGTTCACTTAAGCCCTACTATGTAAAAACCATACTGATTAACCTACTCCTTGAAACTCTTACCTGAAACACTTTATCAAGCAATTTCATTTACTCTGAGAGCACGTTTCCTACACACTCAGACACCACGCTCGAAACGACGATTGTTTATCAAGTGTCAAGCAAATGTCACAGGTCAATGAATATGCAGGCCGGATAATTTTGAATAATGCACCGAAATAACATCATTCAGGTTGTACCCACATAAGTAAAATTATAATGTTTTACGAAGTGGCCGTCAAATTTTCGTTTTAGAATTAAACAAGTTTTGGTGCGCAAATGACTTATTTAATTTTGTGACCTGTTAATATATTGGTTCCAGTCTTGACCGCAAGAGAGCAGTTGAGTCAGCTTTCGTTACCTGTCGCAGGGACGATGTACGGCGACACTAACTTGATGGTCTCGCCACACTTTCGTCATGACAGCAGGAGACGCAGACTCCCAATACTATTGTTGTCCCGTTTCAGTCATCTCTGTATGCCCTGGACCGGCTTGAAGCGCAAGTCGCAAATAAAATCCCAGAGTTCAGGATGCGGTCAGGTCCCGTCCGGCCTGTACTGCTCATGATGTGTAGGCTCAACCCGGCCGCGGCCGGGTGGGCCTATCTCGGTTGATGTTGATGGTGGGAGAGTGCCTTGCCAAAAGCTTGATGTTAGAGACATACAAATTTTAAGAGATGTTTTCGCTTAATAAACATGAAAGCCTGAAGGAAAGTTCGTCAGCAGGACTGGTCGGGCGGTGCGGAGACCCCCGGCCTTTAAACTGAGTTGAAGACGAAGTAGGACCCAAGGTTTTTGATTGGCCTGACGCTGCACTAGCGCTGGGGTCACGTTTTTGAATAATGTTTAGGCCTAATTTATCAGTAACTCAAAGCCCTACACGCAGGTGTCATGAGGAAGAACCAATGAACAATGAATTGTAAAACGTAATCAGACATATAATGTTTAAATGATGACTAAACGCCAAATTTCACGGCTTCTTTGGGCTGTTGTTAGCTGCCCGTAGCAGCGCAGAGCCCTATTCTCGGGTGTTTATACTGATTTTTATAACTCTGCAGGTACCAGCATATCAGCGAAGAGTCTTATGGTGGGCGGTTGAGGGAAGTGTCTCCGCAAAATTACGTGCGCAAATTAATTCTTATTAGTGGCGCAAACTAATTATTTGCAGCGTAAAGTTATTTTTTGCAGCGTAAAGTAATTACTTGCGACGTAAAGTAATTATTTACAGTGTAAAGAATTACTTTACGCGATTAAATTACGTGCGTTAGTTAATTCTTATTAGAGACGTAAAATAATTATATAGAGGCATAAAGTAATTATTTGGACGTAATACAATTATTTGAAGGAATTCTTTTCAATTTCAGTGTACAGGTGTAACTCTACATGCCAATCAAATGCCAAAACGAGGCGACCTGTCTAGTGCTCGCCACTTTTTTATCCCATATGGACGTCTCCTTATTTGATATGACAAGACGTAGACGTAGCACATTTCCCTTATATGTGACATTGGACCTCAAGCGACTTCAACTAAAAGCAACTGATTGTGAGCGCATGTGCACATTTATCGTGTGTGAGGGATATTAGAAACACTGCAGTATTCCCAGAGTTTTTCCGTCGGAAGTATTTCAAAATTGTAAATTTTGTGATATTTTCTTGAAATTTTCTCACTCGGTAAAGTGAATTACTTTGTACTAGACGTTGCGAGATGGTACTTTCTTCAAGAATTGTTCGCGTTCCATGTCTCTGTATGAGCTAGCCTGCATACAGCCAACGCTTAATTCACTAGACAATGATTTACCGGCTGGCATATTGGCAGGCGATGCATAATTATGTCATCAGCATACAAGATGACACCATGCACGTTTGTACACAGATGGAGGTCAATAGTAATATAGACAAGAAACAGTAGCCTAAGAATTGTACCGAGGGACACTAACACTAACACTGACAGAATGCGATATAGGCTAAATTTTTGCGGGGGTTCTTAATCACTGAACTCCTGATACTAACTGATCAGATGATTGTCCTGGCAACCACCCGTGTCGCATTTCTCGTTCATTTCATACAAAATGCATCGAAAATAGTTCCATTTACTTGCGATTTTGGTTATACTCTCTAAGTCGTTCTTGCAATGGGGTTAAACTATTATTCGGTAATCGAACCCACGTTGGGGCTAGTCTCAACAAATCACATTTCTCATAGATAATGTCAAAGTATTGTGCGACAGGAATTCTTAAAGCCTTTTAAATTTGTGTATATTTCATTGGTGAATGAAATTTTTTAGCGTTCTGTGGATTGATGGCCTTGAAGTATAAAGAGAGGTGACGATGAACAACTGCACCTTTCCATTTTGGGACGTATTTTGACGTATTCTGAGCCACTTAGTGGCCATTTAATTTTTTAGTCTATTTTGCTGTCTGCTTCTGCATCCACCAAACGTTTCAGAGGATCATGGATTGGTTAATGTGTTCCTACAGACAAAAGCACTACTGGCGTGCATTTTCAGACGGATTGACTTCCAAGTCTTGGTCTGTTTTTTCGATTTAATTTTCAAGTTTTAATTACTTTATTGATGTTACACAACTGCGGGAAGGTAAACATGGGGGTAATGTACATACGCAAATTGTCTTTGGTAAACTATTTGGATCATCGAAGGAGCACTGCGGCCAAGTGGAGTAACAAACACTTCTTCTTGACGACATAGTTAACCGAGCTTGCCTAAAATTCGTTTACAAATTCAAACATAATCAATTGCCAATTTACTTTTACGATTTTTCCAATTTCATCAGTCACCAAGAGGTGTGAAAATTAATTAATGTTCAAAATACCGTGTCTAATAAACAACTGTATCCTTCCGAGATATGTAACTGACTAAATGGACACGCATAGTTTACACAGGTTCTTCACGTTAAGTACTTGCAGCTCTCAGTGTAACGTTCTGCATGGTTGTGCATGTTCTAATTGAAGTAACCGTGATTACCTGTCTTAAATGTACATCTTAGTCACATGCTTTTCTAACCGTGCGGTCTCCCTTGTATTAATAGTCTCCGTGTTTAATTCTTTGTAAAATACATTTAATTTACGTTTTTAAATAAACTTGCATTGTATCTTATTTCATTGTAGATGTACTTTTTCTGTTGTTGTTTACATTGTTCTTCTTAATTCTTAATATCTATTTGATTTATTGTTACTCGGTGGTCAGCCACGGTAGCGGCCCCTGCCTTTGCTGACCTCACAGTCATATAACAATGCACGTTATATATGATTTAAAGAAAGTTTCTCTCTCGGGTTTAACTGGTATTTAATCTTTCAGAGATTTCCTCAGCAACCAACAGCTGTAGTGTGTCCCCTAGCGACGAATTTGTTTTGTGCCTGTTTCGCAATGTCTACCGAGATCCTTGGTAGTCTCGTCTCCAAGCCTCAAGATGATGCTGTTCGGTTTAGCCATTTGAGGCTTAGTTATGGGAAATACCTTCTGTGCAATGATTGGTCGTTTCCTTGACGTCACCAAAACAAAGGCACAATTATTTTCACAGACGTTATTGCTGTCATTCATGAAGCAGAAGACATTGCGTTGGTAATTGTTTGAAAAAAGGTTGTCGGTGTGCTTATTTTCAATCTAGGACCAATATCATATTACTCCCAGTTTTCAATTCATGTTTATTAATAGAATCATAAAAATTATTCTGTTTTTGAATCACATTATTTGTAGACCTTAATTGCTACAGTTAGTATTCATTTTTATGTTATGCTGCAGAAAATTTCAAAGTTGATGGTAACTTTTAATCGTGATATTCCGGCGATTTCCGTGAAAATGTGTCAAAATTCTGACACATTTCATTTCCCATAACCAAGGGTGGCACTGAACAGTTAGGCTGTAGCCACAGGACATTTTCTAGAAATTAAATACAGGGCGTGTGTCAAATTGGGCAGGAGGTTTGAGAAATTTGTTGAAAAAAGTTCCATGAAAGTGATTTACTTGTGCTTTTAAATGAGAAAAGTAGCTGGTAAGGGGTGTACTATGATCATTTTTTTAGAATCTAGAGAGAACGAGAATTTTGAATCTGTTGTCAGATTTTTTCTAGCACTTGCAAGGAAGTAATAAATTTGGGGAGAAAACTGTCAAATTTGGTATTTTTGGTCCTATTTTTGTGTGCCGGTATTTTTTCCCAATGTGAATTAGCCGATTAAAAATCTGTAGCAGAATTAAGTTTCAATTATCACGAGTAGTGCTTGTGAGTTGGAAACGCCAAAAAAACTTTTGTTTTTTTTTTCAGATTCTCGATAAGGGCGTGAGATAAGGACTCTTGGTCTCCACTTGGGTGTGTTTGTAGGCAGCCAAAACCCTGTTGTAACTGTAGTGTGCCCCCAAGCCTCAAATGGCTAAACCAATCAACGCCATCGTGAGACTTGGGAGCGAGGCTGAGATCCTTGGTGGATGAAGTTTGGTGTGCGTTCCAGTTTAGAGCACTAGTGACATTGATTTTGGGATTGCTGTACGTGAACATGGAATCCTGCTTAATCTCAATATCAAGCGGAAGTGAGTGTTGCGTGAACTTCAGAATACGCGAGGCAACTTGACAAGTTCACTCAAATAATCACGTTCATGTTCATAGAAATTTGCACTGCACTAAATCAAGTTACATTTGAATAAAATAATGTCAATTTTAACCAACCTTTTCAATTACGGGCGATCAGTTTCACGAAACAATAATCGATTTAGCCATTCACATATACCTCCGGTCCAGCGACACAAGTTACGGTAAAGGAGAAAATGGTTGATCGGGAGGCCAATAATTACAAAGATTCTTTTCACCGAACAAAAATTTTTTACCTTTTTGTCTTAAAAATATTCAATTCCAAGTTCACGCAACACTCACTTCCGCTTAATCTTGAGAATAAGGTGGCACTGAATAGTTAGGCTGCGGCCGCGGTCAAATGCACTGCCAAAATAGTAAAATTCTGGGGTAAGCCAAGTTTGGGGGCATTTTGTAGGTGGGAATTGCATGTAGGCTCAGTGAATGTGATTTGTTTGCATTTGTGAACATGCTGAGAATAAAAAGGCCACTTTCTCGGCTGTAGCTGCACTCTTCTTCAAGATGGCGGCCCCCGGTTGTAATGGTGCATTGCTGGGTAGCGACTGAGAAATTGGCTGCGATTTTAGGTAGCCCTCAAACAAGCCAGAATTGCCAAAAACTAGTTAGTTGACAGTACTTTTGAACCACATTTTCGGAATCTGTGGGAAATTTGCTTTCAGAATCTATTGTTAGTTTTAGTCGTGCGTCGGCAGGGAAGTGGTGTTTTTGGGGTGAAAAGTGCCGATTTTGCACTTTTTGCCCTTATTTTTCTTAGTCTAGCTTGTCAGTGGGATTGAAAGGTTCAAAAATACAAGAGAGAATAAAGTTTCTGCGCTCATCTGCAGGGCTTTTTATGTGAAATAACTGAAAACATGTTATTCTTTGCATCCTATTTTTTAGAGTGAAGAAAAGGTGACAAATCAAGTGATGTGGGTTTTGCAGTGAGAACTGTTCTGTGCCCCCTTAAGCAGGATTTCAAGTTCACGCACAGCAGGATGAGTCCTGTTACTGTGACGTCCTCTGGTGGCAAGTTAGCCCCACAGCTGCGTCGGGTTCTATATCTACCGAGCTCGTTTATGGACTGATGTTCCCAGTAACTTAACAAATAATTTTATAGAGAGACGGCAGAACTTCCTTGTTTCAGGCAGATTTGACTTACACTTTGAACCCTAGTGCCCTTTTTGATACTAATGAATTCCCTAGAGGCTAACGCCGTTTGGGGTGCTGTCGTGGCTATATATCTACGCTTCCGTTGCTCTTGCTCAATTTAGTGGTTGTACTAATTACTCGAGGCGCTGATAGGAAAACTTGTGATAGCTCACTAAAGCTACTGTCTTGTCTTCTGATCAGACGGCTTATCTTGCTACTCAAGTTACATGTCGACTTTAAGGCTTAAAGATGTTATGTCTCATACGCAAAGTACACGTTTACCAACAACCCCGGGTCTTCAAGTGAGCAGAAAACAATCCGAGAGCCAGTTACCAATACAATCTCGCGAAAGTCTTGTCTTGCGAGACTATTTTTATGTAAATGAGTATAGTAATATGTCATTGTTACCCTAATGAAATGAGGCGCAGTTTTTTTTATTTGTTTGTTTCAGTTGCGGATCTAGGATATCACAAGGGGGGGGGCAAAATTTTGTCTCTAAACATTTGCTCAAAGCACAATTTTAAATGCGCATAGTACCGAATGGGGGGAGGTCGTGAGGGTTTGCCCTCCTCCCGCCCAGGAAATATTTGTGTTTTAAAGTATTTTCCTTGATTCCCGAAGTACCTGTATTATCCAAGAAAAAAAGGCAAAAGAAAAAAACGGAGAAATTGTCACACAGGAAAACTGCAAGTACCTCAGACTCGAACCAAGAAGTGTAAACTCCTTGTTCGAACTCACGACCTGACGAATAGAGCGCGCGTGCTTTACTGCACCACCACGATTTAACTCGTGATTCGATACTAAGAGACTACTTTTTATAGTCCACAGCGTTTGCGCGCGAAACCTCCTTCTTTTTGTAATGCTCATTACATGTTTTATATTTTGTGATATCAGTTCGTAACAAATTTGTTGTATTTAAAATAGTTTTCAATTGCCCAAAAGACCAAATCCGTTTTTTGTGTTGGCAATAATGACGCGTTTGCTTTGGAAATCGGTTTGACAAAGAGAGAATTATGAGTTCTGAGTGATTCATTAATTTAAGGCTTCGATTAAATTGACATCTTACCAGCAGCTTCTGTTTTTTCATCATCACTCAGATTCCATTTTCTTTAAAAAAATGAAGTAATTTTCTTCATTGCACAGTGGAGCAGACGATGGAAACGGAGTCGTAGTGCCCAGCGCCACTGCCGGTCGCCTGGGATATCGCGGGAGAGCCTATACTTAGCCATAGTTCTGTTACGATTGCGCCGTGTTCCGAATTTGACACTCGAAATTGGATCTGAGCCCCCTCACACTAAAACTGCACACATTTAAATCTTGTTTCAGCCGTAGAATTTCAATTACCGGGGTTAATTAATAAACTCAACATTTCCCGACGCTCGATAACGATTGGGTAATATTTGGAATTTTTAGGGTTTTCTATATGTTCACACTTGTTTTTCAGTGTATCACAATTTTTTCTTTTCCTGATTGTACCTGCACACACAACTCTCTAGGATGTCAAAAGGTGGCGCATGCTACAAACTTAAATATTCAAGATTTTCATGAGACATAGCATCTTTAAGGCTATGTACAGGCACTGAGACCGGCGGAAGGGGCCCTTCGAGCTCAACTGGCTGCCTCGGATGCAATTTAGTTTTTTTACATAGTTACCCACTAAGAGCAAGGGAAATGTTCATTGAGAAACAATTCGGCCAGTCTTGCAGTTGTTTTCTTTTGTTTGCCCCCTTGCTTTAAAGGGGATAACTGTTGGAATTACGCCAGGAAGGGGTAAAGTTGACACCGGCAATTTTGATTGAGGTCGCAGTTGGTGAGCTGGTCGCCAAATCGACCAGCACGTGAAATCTACTTCACGCTCAAATCAGTAAGCCCCGGCGGCAAGTTTGAACAATTAGTTAAATCTAAGATTATTTATTTCCTTCTATGAGTGTCATTTAATCGTATGGCTTAAGAAGATGACACTTTAGTTGACCCTTGAGTTCTTGACCGTTCAGCCTTGGACGCCTGAAAAGAAGGCAGATAACCATGAGAACAGTCACTCACGCTTCTTCATCGAGTATAATTGTGTCAAAGAACCATAAGACTTAGTGGCAAGCAAGGATATGTGAGGAAATTACAGAAAGGTCAACGGAACAACTGGCTTTACCTACCGTACCGTGGACCCAATGGTCAGTGGATACGAAGGGAATACAATATTGCGAGCTGTCCAGTGGATTCCTGTCACCTCTAAAACATACTCCATTGATGACGCACTTAAGCGGCTGGAAATTAAATGAACAACGTGTAGTCAATCATTTATGTGCTTGGTGAAAAAGTTCTCAGAAGGTGACATAGCCGGGGCAACATTTCAAATGTTGGGTTTTCATTTCATATCAACGTTCGTCTTATATTTCATAGTTACCCTAACCACTGTTGTTTTCCTCCTTGTCTTTGCCATCGCTGATGTTTTTCAGTGTCGCCCTCTATAACGTTTTTTTTTTTAGTCTTGTGCTTAGTCTACCGTGAGCTCGTTAGAGCATAGCACATTAAGTGCATGGATGCATACCTTCAGTTTACACGTGCCCGTTCTGCTACACGCGTAACATTGAGAACTGTATATGGTGAACGACAGAGGCTTGCTGAACGTTTTCACATCGTTCGTCAGAGATACATCTAATGTTCGAATTTGCTCCTCTGAAATGAACAAATCCATTCGCCAACAATTGAATGCAGCTACCAAGTACGGTTTGGGAAGTTGTTAGAGGGGAGCATAAGCTACCATTATACAATACTTTGATTATGTAGGCCAAAGGCCCAACCATTGTGACCCTCATTTTGCACAAAGGACCTTATTAAGACTTGTTCTAGTGTGCTTCGTGTTCTGAGTTACATATAAGGCTGTGGGGCCCGTTCCAAGAAACTGACTTAAGTTCATTTTTTAAGTTAAAGTTTGTCTTAAGTGTAAGATTTGTCTCAACTTCCAAACAAAAATCTACATCTGGCAACTTAGCCAAAATTAAGACAAAACTTGAGTCAAGAACCTAAATCAAACTCAAGGTCTCTTTCTTGAAAACGACTTGAGACAAATTATAAATTTCATCTCAAAATTGACTTAAATTTAAGATTTGTCTGAGCTAAGTAAGTTTTCTTGGAAAGTACCTGTGTTTTCCCCAGTCGAGATATGGAGACAAGTTCTTTTTTGTTATCTGACCAAATAACCTGGGTTCTTCAACTAGAAAAACTGCCTGAAATACCACTAAGTCGTAGTTTTCTTGCATAATGTGTGCTTTATGTGAAATTCGTCCCCGAGAATTTTATGTTCTCACTTTTGAGAAATTCTCCCTCACTTACTTCCTGTAGACACTCGATCCAAAGCAAGGGGAACTTCGCACGAAACTTGTCGGAAATCAATGAATTTTGCTCGCGTTGAAAGTTTATGCTGCATTCCATCCTGGAAATGAATTTTTTTTATTTAAAATTCCTTCGAAAGACTTCTTTGAGAAGAAATGGAAATTTTCAGATTTTAGGGTAGCTTTTTGTGCATTCTTTACATTAATTTGTATATTTTTTCGAAGAACAAGTTTTATTGTAGTTTGTGCAAAGTTTTGAAGTATTTTATTCTATTCACTCTTCATAATTTCCGGTTTTGTGCAGAGAGGTGGGGCAGTGTGTTACTCAACTTATTTTTCAAGACCACTAGCCCAAAACAGAAGAAAAACTGTTGAGCGTCACCAGGACTTTCGATTTCCCGTATGCTGCCTAGAAAAAGTCGGCCACTAACTGTTCAAAGTAAAAGTAAACGTTAATACGTACAGGTTTTACTCACCAATGTAGTTGAGTAGAGACATCTGAGTGTCGTTGCGTTGAGGACATTTGACACGAGAGGATATAGTTCGAAGCACGGTATCTGACTCGCATCGCATGACTGGCCACTGAAAAATCACGTGGTAGCATTCTGAAAAATACTGTTAAAAGTGTCATTGAGATTTTTTATAAAACTCTTACAAAAGTTTACGTAATGGCTAATCAGTGTAGTGAATTTTGCTTTAAAAACGTACATACGTATGCGTACATACACATGCACGTGCTCGCGCACACACACGCGCACGCACGCACGCACACGCGCACGCACACACACACGCACAAACTCACAAGTACACACACGCACAAACACTCACACACGCATCATTTGCGTAAAACATCATATACTTGAGGACAGCTTCAGGCACACTTATTTCACTGAACTCTTACTAAGTAATTTCTGGTTCAGAGACTTGGCGTTGGACAAAGCTATTAAAATACTCTTTCCTTTACATTCCTGATTCAGAACACAGGAAGAGTATCATAAGACGAACGATATCACTAAAATGTAAACATTTTATAAATTTCAGTCCTGTTTGTTATTACCTTATTTTACTGTTACTTTTTGATTTTTTTAATAAGTGGTCGGAGTTTCCGCGGAAACGTCATTACATATGGCCGCAATTGTGTGAGTACCCATGATGCATAAGTCAGCTGTCACTCACCACGGCGGCCATTTTAGGAGGTGGTGCACAAAAAAGTAAAAATTCAACTAAAATTCATATTATATTCAGTTTTATGTCCTGTTTAACTTATTAAAATAAGTTGGAAAATAATTAGAGTTGTGTTGAATGAGCATTATCAACAGGTGAGCTTAAGATTCGACTGACCTAACTTGCGTTAAATCTGTTTTATGAAATTTTTGACTCAAACGAAGTGGAAATAGGGCGTCGATCTACTTACCAAATTAAAGTTAATATGTAACGCAGCCGTTTTTCAGTTAACTTTTAGTGAAAATACAAATTCCTGGTTGTCTTGGAGGTACTTCTGAGTTAATTACTATTCCACTGTCGTGCATTTACTACCAACAGAACAAAAGAAAGCGAGGTGGACTGTCCCCCAAAAGGGCCACACCTTGGTTCTGCTTTCACTTTCATTGAACAAACACAATTAATATCCTATTTGTTGTTGAACACAACCTGTGTTGGTCATTCTTATTTGCTCAATGGAATGCAAAGACAAAAAAGCTTTTGCTGTGCCGGGTTATGTCACCTACTGTTCCCGTCAAGTGATTTACACTGGAAATGTCTCTCCGCGATAACCAGGGATTTGCTGGTTAATTTGTAGTTTAACTTCAGTAACTGCTTCTCTCGCCATTAAATGATAATGGCACGTTGCCGGAGACAATACGTTACCCAACGAATCCATCGACAGTAGGCGGTTCCTTTAAATTCACCGAGCAGTCGTCTGAGCCATACCCCGGGTAGCAAATGCATTTTCCACTCTGGCACTTTCCGTGTAAGTTGCACATGTTCGGGCAGAATGATTCAAACTCCTTCGGGTAAGCCAGAGTTCCGTCCGGCTTCTCGTTGACTTTTTTCTGGTCAATTAACGCGTCTTTACAGACTGCGTCCAAGTTACCAGCTATAGCTTGCCCGGCCTCAAGACCATCGAAGTACTGGTGAAATAATGGGGATATTTAACATTAAAACATGTTATACTTTTCCACCTGATGGAAGTTGACCGCGAGATAATACTATTTTTAGGGGTTATGCCGCTTAGAAATTTGGCAACGCGTTTGGGATAAATTATACTCAATATTATTCCGCGTATCGACTTCGAACTTCGGTCTCGGCCGATACGCGGAATAATGTCACGTGGGATATTACTTCATCTACGCCACTCTCGGTAATTTTTGTGTATATACCTGAAATTGGAAACATTTCTTCATTTTTTTTTCAAAAATATTATCTTGTAGAATACTGTTACAAAAAGAATTTTTATTGATTTTCTAATCATAAAATGAATCCTTTCGTGGGAAATTTATTGAAAAACCTCATCCTAGCTCTCGCCTTGAAAAACACTCCATTCTGAGCGATAAGTACCGTTAATGCTTCTTGTAAGTACTCACAGGTGTAAGTGAAACACTTCGAGACACAGACTGGAACAATATTTCGAGAGATCTTTGAGCAGTCCAAAATGAAAAAGAAAGTATAACGAATGCTTTTGTGCTTCAGTTAACCTTGCCTTTTCGTGTGAGCGGCAATGAATCGCACATCACTCAGAAGTCAGGGAGTGAACGGTCACTAACGTAACTCGGACTACTTACGAAAATATCTTCCACACAGCTATCAACATTAGCATCTTTTGTTACACTGAGAACTGACTGACAAGCCGTTGCTTTTGCACCGCTCAACAACGAGGAACAGTGTCGTCTCGCTGCCATTTCCGTTATTCCACTTGCGGTGGGCCATGTCGGCGCACTGCGCTTGGACACTAAAATATTCAGACAAAATTGACGCAATATTTTCTTCAAACCTTCCAATGCTATGTATTGAGGAAGTCAACATTTGCCCTAATCTATTGGCGTTTATGACATGTAAATAACGAGTCTTGACACTATGAACTTTAACTGACTCTGTAAGCCTGTTGTGCTTACAAGTCTCTGTTCTAATTAATGCCTTTCCTCCAATCCTCAAGTGAATGCAGCTGATAAAGCCATCGGACCCATTTTGGATCCTCTGCGGTCGTTGCAGCACTACCTAATGACTGCATCAAGTCAAGCCGAAGCCTACATATAATATATTAGTATAAAGAGCCTTCTTTGAGACCTTCAAGTTGTGATTTATAGTTCCAAAGACCAGAAAGATTGTTCTGAATTATTTTTTCGACTGAAATATTTAAACGTTCATTATTTTTTATTTCACAACATGCGGCTACGACGAAATAATAAATTGAATCACTCACCATGTTTGTCATTTTCAAAGTCGCTGTAGTGTAGGTCGTTTCGACCAGCATGTCGGTTGTAGTCCATGTTTCTTTTCAGACGCATCTGATGCTTCAAACTTTCGGTGATCTCACCCAAACCCTCTATTTTGGCGTACTAAAAAAATCCGTGGAAAAGACATCTGAATTTTGTCCGCGATTCATGGGATTTGTTCTTTTAATGAGGATAAGCAATATATCCCTACCCCTTAATGTCGAGCAAGTTCGTAGCAAGAAGTTTGAAATTGGTCACTACCGAGTGGGCGAATTTGGTACTTGCATATGATACCGACTCAATGAGGACAGAATTTGACGAGGTCGTAGTTGTTTGTACCCCTAACGGGATTTGTATATACACAATATTCAGGTGCAAATGTTGTTTAGGGAATGGCGATGCCTTTGGTGGGCTTTGGGGTCTTTTTGTTCGACGTGTCTTTTACGGCATGGCGCTGACTATTTCACTGTGGCAAATTTTTATTTATTTATTTATTCATATTTCTTTTCTAGCCAGCACCAAATTGTTCTGTGTTACCTTGATTCCAGACGTCTTGTAGTTAAAGTTTTTGCCACACTGAACCCGTCCCTTCGCATCGCATTTGCAATGAGTCTTCGCTTGGTGTAAAGTGGTCTTAGCTTTCTTCAAAATCTCACGTGTGTCTTTCGTTAGCATCATTTCTTTTGTTCTTAAATTGAGACAGATATTGCAGTCTGTTCATCTATTTATGTGAGGCCTTTAACACGTTGCTGCTTTGGACAATAATCAAAGCCCGTCTACGCTGAATTATAGACAGTAATTCAAAAGAAAAATCAGCACTTTATCATACATTACACAGTCTGTGACATGTAAATACATAAATGATATCAATGTGTGTAATGGTTTCCTAAAGATAGAAAGCCATTTTCAAAAAAGAGCTCAAATGATACAATAAAATATTTCATTCAAAACAATTTGAGAAATAGGGAAATCTTGATGATACCCAATCATCCAAGCCGTTCTCCTCGCGTCTGTTTATAACCTTGCATACATGGGTTGAGGTCAATGACTGTCTCGCTGCGAGAACATCTAGCCAAAAGCATGCTCTCACTGCAATGATCTCGCGAGATCTTGCTTTCCAAGCGAGACATTATCGTTACTGATCTCAATCCTGCTTACGTTGTCTCCGATCATCGATAACGCAAAGTTATATAACCGGAATTTCCAGACTGAAACGAGTGAACTCCATGTGAGCAATTGTTTCCGGCCGTAGACGCATTGAGTGTTATCCCAATTGTCGGAAATGCACTTTTTACAGTTTTAACAGATTCCGGAAATGTGTGCAACTCAACGCTTTGAGGTAGAGATAGTGCGAATCTTAAAATTAAGATCTTTGGGTTAAAAATCCATTCTGAGTTTCCAAAATGCGATTTTGAGACTCATTAGCTTCATTAAAAAACACGGATTACAGCATGTTTTTGGTGAGTTTCCGTGGTTTGTTGATCAAATAGGACACAGGCTACACTTTGTGATTTGTTGTCTTACAGGACTTAAAGAACATAGTATGATTAATTATTAATCACTTTGAATATGCAAAGCTGCTATTCATGGTATTCATGTAATTAAGAGCGAACAGCGCTCATTTCTCAAACAAGTGAGAACGAATTGTCAGTCCGCAAAAGCAAGTAGCATCAACGTCAATCATACTATTTTCATAAAAATATGGAGCCTTCTGGCGTTAACTTACGTCCACGCGTCGAAGAATTCATCTGGAAATTTGGCATTTCTCGGCCGAATGACGCGGTCGTTTGGACCCAGGAAGATGTCGTTGTGTTTGACGCAGGTGCCACGTAGTTTTCTGTGAGACTTGGCTTTCTGAATATTCATGTCGAAACGCAGTGAACTGGTGGTCTCCAATCGTGCGTTTATACGATTTCCCGACGGCATGAAAATCTTAGGAAGGGGAAACAAAATAAACTGTAATTAGAATGGCTGCATTTTCCCAATATTTGCATGCCACGAAACGAAAAAACTTATTTCAGTCACTTTAGCTCATCCGCAATAGTGCTTATATACCGCGACAACATTTGATTCTCTTTCTCAACCAGAACATTCAAACCCAGAACATTTAAACCGAACATTTTCTAATGTCTTTTCATGCGGGGTGGGGGGGGGGGTGAATTTGAAAATGGTGTATGTATTGTGTATGACTTGAAATGCCGGCTCATTCGGCTACAATTCATGATAGGCTTTTAAACGCCCATGTGTTTTGGTTTAAAGTTTAAAATTGATAAATAAACTCCAGCAAAGTACCTCATTTGTAACTAGGGTCCTGACCAAACCCGACGAAAGGAATGAAAGTCGTTTACCATCATGCTGGTGGGTACTGGGCACTATTGGTTAAGTTCACTGCTGTTTTAGGCTTAGGTTTTCTTTTGCCTTAAAGAAGAAGGCAACCTTTTTCATGTCATTTTTAGTGAAAGTACGGTTCATTGATTATCCCAGACACATTTTTCAGTTAATAACGGCTTCGCGTAATTTTATTAATTAGTCGTGCCTTACTCTTGAAGTGACGTTTAGGGATTTAAGAATTGACCTATCGCAAGCTCCGCCCCCATGCAAAATATCCACAAAATCGTTAAAGCCACATGGAGAACTCGAGCATAAGTTGCGTTGACAAACTTTATTCGTTTCTTTTAGTTACTCNTCAGTCACTTTAGCTCATCCGCAATAGTGCTTATATACCGCGACAACATTTGATTCTCTTTCTCAACCAGAACATTCAAACCCAGAACATTTAAACCGAACATTTTCTAATGTCTTTTCATGCGGGGTGGGGGGGGGGGTGAATTTGAAAATGGTGTATGTATTGTGTATGACTTGAAATGCCGGCTCATTCGACTACAATTCATCATAGGCTTTTAAACCCCCATGTGTTTTGGTTTAAAGTTTAATACTGATAAATAAACTCCAGCAAAGTGCCTCATTTGTAACTAGGGTCCTGACCAAACCCGACGAAAGAAATGAAAGTCGTTTACCATCATGCTGGTGGGCACTGGGCACTATTGGTTAAGTTCACTGCTGTTTTAGGCTTAGGTGTTCTTTTGCCTTAAAGAAGAAGGCAACCTTTTTCATGTCATTTTAGTGAAAGTACGGTTCATTGATTATCCCAGACACATTTTTCAGTTAATAACGGCTTCGCGTAATTTTATTAATTAGTCGTGCCTTACTCTTGAAGTGACGTTTAGGGAGTTAAGAATTGACCTATCGCAAGCTCCGCCCCCATGCAAAATATCCACAAAAAACAATAAGATTTACCTCGCAACGTGTAGTTTGTCGGTTAAAATGGCGACTTGGAAACGAAGGTGTGTCAAGAATTCTGCGTTCTAATTGGTCAGTTAAGCTGTCACTCAAAATCCTGGCGTGCGTTCAGTAGACGCTAGAACCTACGCTAGGACCTAGCTAAAACTTAGTCAAAGTCACGTGTTCTCATTTAAAATACACTGCAATATCTCATGTAATCTCGCGAAGTCTTGCTTTTTAGCTAGGTCCTAGCGTTACTGAACGGGAGGCAGGCGATAGGTCAATTTCCCTTCATTTTGTTTTCATATAATCTGACTCTGTGAGCTGTCGAATCAGTCATCGTTTAACTTCGGTTGTTATAAGCTTGGTTTACGAGTCAGTCAATATGCCGAAGGGTTGCTGCTTACCGGGGTACTCATTATCGTCTCACGAGCACTTCGGGTATGCCGAAAGATGACACGCTCCGCGGTACTTGGCTCGTTCGTGCGAAGAACTCAGCTTTACCGTACACGCAACGTACCGGTACAAAGCAGTGGAGAATTACCGACTGTGTGGCAAGCATTTGCTGCCGTTGGATTACGAAAGCGATATGTAGGCCTACGCGGAATTGATGAAAGTTCCTGCAAAACATCGCTTATAGAAGAGTGCATTACTGCCGCTGTTGATTCCCTGCAATGCATAGTTGCCACCCCCGAGAAGTGCATTTTTGAAACTAGGAGCCTCGCTAGCTGTGGCCTCTACAGTTACGGGAGGCCCTTCATCGACTGTCACCCGCGACTCCGAACGTACCCCAGAGCGTGCAATTCCAGGAACTAGTGATTCGCCATGTGCTGGTGTTGTCTCCAGACCAGAGCCTGTAAGCAGCCCCGCAGCGATGTTGAGTAGTGGGAGTGAATACAGACCCAGTTTGACACCCACTAGTGGGGAGGACATGCTATAGTAGCAATGTCTAAGGTCACTTTTTACCTTCATACATGTACATGTTCCACGTGTCTACCGATAACAGGATAAAACAATACTTAGATATAGAGAGACAACTAATGACATGCAGATAATTTCGATAAAAATCAGCAAGCCAATTGAACTATAAGAAATTTACCCTGTATTGTTTTCCAGACTCGTCACTAAATACGCGCGTTTTTGGATCGTTGCCATCTAAAACGACGTTCGGACGTCTATCATCGTTGCATACTTCGAGTTTCACAACTTCAGACCCTTCCCGTGCCGTAAATCCACAAACACACGAGGCTCCAGAGTAACACTTGTTGTGGACAGCGTGAATCTGAAATGAAAACGAAAGTTTACACTGCTGGGTTGTGTTCCATGAAAAGTAAATTAAGATTCAAGACACAAAAGCCTAACGACTATTATACAGATGAGAGGGTTTTTACGAGTTTTAAATCAGGTGTTTTGGCCCGACTTATGTGGCCTGGGTACATCCGATGCCATTCAGGTACCAACATTCATTGAAACGTGAACAGTCAAAAAGTCATGGTTTTAAATCACGGGTTTCTTCGTATTCTGCTGACTTGGTGGTCCCCACACGCACACCTGACTTGAAGATTGTAAATTTCCCAATCCTGTTGGGACCTTAGATGCACGGTTTCCGTAAAAATTTCAAATTCTTGCAAGTTACCTCGACGTCTTTCTCCTCATCTTGATACATAGTGAACTCCCCAGTTTTATAGTTGTGGTAGTACCTAAAAACACAGTAGAATAATTTAAATATGGTTTTGTTTTCAAAGAGTTTTCCATCCACAACACGCTGAATACGACATAAAACGCAATTTGTTTTGTACGTTGTATGCATAGAAATCAGAGATTGCAATACGAAGGTCACTATATACCAGAAACGTACCCACACGGAAATGTATCTGAATTTCCGCTCAAATCATCACCTCCAAAATAAAAGATCAGTCGTGCGTACACTTTTTTTACAAAACTGGACAATTAGTAACAGAAGAAAATGACAAATATCTGCAAAAGACAAGAATCAAACATGTGTTACATGACAATGACTACTCCGACTGGATGTTCGATCCCAGCCACAATGTGTCTACGAAGGCTGACCCCAGAGTCAACGTAGCCGTTCCTTACGTTCGCGGTCTCTCGGGAAGTCTGCCTAACATCTTCAGAGAAGACCAGATGGTCACCTACCATAAACCTTTTTACACTGTACGGAGTGCCGTGGTCCACCCGAAAAACAAGTCATAGAAATGCAGGGTGATACATATGATTGAATGTCCTGACTGTCATGCCAAATATTTGAGTCAGATCGCTCGGAATCTAGGCACCAGACAAAATAACAAATCGAAGAATAAACAAAAATTGAATACAGACAGAGGATAAGAATTGCCAGCTATTACCATCGTTTCCTTTCAAGTAACTGCCACCAGGCGGTGTTGGAAAACCAGCAAGAACCACCCCATGGTGACTGTGTAGACATTGACGGAGATTCCTGTCAATACCCCGAGGAATGGCCCAGGACAGGGTCGAAGGCTAGGTCCACAAAAACAAAACAGGTCGCCGATAGGTAACTACTCCACTTCATATTCTATATAACGGTGCCAGCTATGAACATTCATTCTGTCATCGTTAAACATGTTGTTTTTCTTGGACACAAAATATGAGCTCAGTCATTGTAACATTTTTGTGGTCAAAAACAACATGTTTAACCTCCGTGAAGGTCATTATTTGCATTTGCTAACACATTATTAGACTTGTACTCTGTACATGTACACCATAAATATATAGAGTAAGGCACGTTTTCTAATCTTTTTTAAACCAAAGCTATCGAGAGTAAAGATGCCGCAGACCTGTGAAGTTAAATATATCAAAAGTTTCGATCATGAACTGAAAGCTTCCACTCACTGGTTCTCAAAGCTCGTGAAGTGCGGATCCCCGTGCGGGTTACAAGTCTCGATCCCTGTTTGTATAATTTCTTTCTAAAAATAATAATTTTCGTTATTAAAACGAAAACCTTGAACATGAGTCAGTTAGATATTCGTTACGCCTGCTGAGCCAATTTTGGGGGACCTTCAGAAATAGATCTAATGCTGGTTTATGAACTGAGCAGAAAATTGGGACATGTTATTGCATAAAATCGCGTACTGCGGTGGAAAGCCACCGCGAGGTCATTGGCTAATATCCGATGAATTCCCGCTGTGGAGTGAGTAACAGGCTGATACCATGGCGCTAAGGAAACCGGGACACCATCCAATACGCTTCTTATCTCGTAAAAAACGAGTCGCTTTTAATTCAATTTCTTCTTTGACATGGTAAAACTTTCGTACCGACAACCCAGGAAAGACCAAATTGTAGCTCGTAACAGCGTCTATTTTGACGCGCTTTCTTTTCCCACTAGTATCGTAGTCATTTACTGCTTGCAACTTGAAGCTTAACCTCGCTAAACCATCCTTGGAATCCCATTTCATCTGACTCAGTGCTTGATTGCATTGTTCGGCAACTACCAAACCTGGAAAATTAATATAGATTACACAAAATGTATGCACACGTGTACTGGACTTATATATGTTACTGTAATTGCGTTTTAATGTTCAACAACTTACTATCCGGATCGTCCATCCTCAGTTGAACATCACACGCTTCACCGGATTCGCACACGATTGGAACTGTCGATTCTAAAATGACGTCATCTTCATCCGCCTCTTGCATTACAGAACGATTCACGCTACGAAACCTAGACTAAGAGTTGCAGATTTTAAAAACACGTAATTGTTGTTTCACAAGCACTTTAAAACCATTTTGTATCGATATCTATCAGACGCAAAGGAGCACCACTCATGTTTGGTGACGACAGCGATGATCAGTGTGGATGGTAATGCTGTCGATGCTGGTGGTAGTGGTGGTGATTATGATGGTGATGGTTGTGGACATGATGGTGTTGGTGGAGGTGCTGCTGCTGATGGTAGTCAGCGGTGGTGTTGGTGGTGGTGGAGATGATGGTTGTGGTGAGACAGAGGTGCAAATGGTTGTGGTGACGGAGTTGGTGATGATTGAAGTGGTGGTGACATAATGATTATGACAGTGACGGTGCCAAAAAAGTTTACTTGAGCCTAAATCAACCAAACACTTCTGAAAGTGGGAGTTGCACGGTAACTCCTTATTTCTATGATTGCTTGGCGAAATGAGTTAGAAACGCAACGACGGTACCAACTGATGACTCTATTTTCAATATTGTGTATGCTCTTTCTCAAGTGGAACGCCTGTAATGAACCCTCTATATTTCACAACAGTATAGCAATATTTGTAGCATTTTACAACTTATCAAACAACTGAAGTCCTACTTCATGAGATACAAATTGGAATCTTCTTTATTACAAAATGCTTACGCGGAGTTCCAAATTGAATGGTGGGCTTCTGTCTGATTGTACTTTTCCTACGGTGATGGCACAAGTTAACTGAAAATACATGCAAAAAGTCTCTGAGTTGCCTGAGGTTGCCTAGAAATCTACTAGTGAAAGCGTTAGATTACACTTGCAAGGTTGCGTACTGTGTTCACACCTCGGTGCGTCCTGTTCCCATGCCTTCTGGTTTTTCTTTAAAGACGCATGTTTTAGGTGAAGCCTAGTTTTGGTCGAAGCAGGAAATCTCAGAGATGTTGCTAATTTTAACTTGAAAAGAAACTTTTCTATTGCAGCCTTAAAAGGGCATTATTGCATTTGAGGCTGAAAAAAAAGCATTTTGTGATTGTAATTCAGTGGGACAGACTTCTTAAAGTTTTGGCTAGAGGAATAAAGCAACACATGTTCTTGTGACGGTATTACTAATGACCAATGTTCGCCGTTGTCTGCAGGACAACCACTGAAATCAAGGGCAGTGTCTTTACCATTGGAGTAGGCTTGACATATTCTGCATGTTAACGCGTGCATTTGGCTCAGCGGTAGAGCGTTCGGCTGCTCCATGGAGGAGTTGGTGGTTGCTTTGCTCACAACTGTCAATTTGTGTACGAGAGCTACGCGAAACGTTCACATGCATCCATCTTAGGCATGGTATAAACCGATGGATATTATTTTTAACATTCTCACTACACGGAGCAATGTTAGTATCTTTATAACACCCTTCAGGTGGTGCAAAGTCAAGTCAGGAACGCTCTCCTCATTAGGAACACACCTGCCACCTTTCATCATAATTCTTTCATACGTTTCGAGGATTGAGAGGCAGATACATATAACCATGGACCCAAAATAATAGAAAGATCACTACGGGTTGCAACGTAGGACAAATCCATCTCAAATAGGGCAGGTTCTGTTGTCTAAGTGATGGCAACTCATTTTCAAATTCCATGAAAATCCATCAAGGAACTTGATAGATAGGCAAACGCAAAAAAAAACAAAATTAACAACAGATTTACTCTTCCTCATTTGAAAGACATGTCAATTTGCATGTACATCCACCAAGAAACTTCCACTAGAGGGTGTCACAGCAGTTGTACTCGTTCAACAATAATTGTCAGCCATTTCTTTCCCAGCAGGAACACAAATGCCAATTTTCATAATGATCATTTGAATGATACAGAAAGACGCCAAAATCCAGACTTGAAAATAGTACAAGTGGTCACTAGATGGCATACAATACATCGAATCCATTTGAAAATGGAAAGGTGTTATAGACTCTAATAAAAATCTGAGGATAACGTAAAAATTGCCACTAGGAGGCACAACAGTAATCTGAATTGTTCAAAAGTGGTCATCATGACAACGGTCACTTTCTTAACAACATACCATTCAAATTTAACCAAGATCCTGTCAGAGGTTTCAAAGATAAGGCCGCGGACTGAGGAAACAACAAAAAAACAAAAAAAAAACACAAAAAGAAATCTTCCACTATCTGGTGCCACAGCAGTCGGAGTAGTACGGAGTATGAGAAAATGTGCCAATTTTGGAGGGGTTTGTCGAATATACTACAGGGAAAAATTCGAAAATAATAAAAAGGTCGTTATCCGAAAATGAGAAGATGTCATCGTTTTTCTTGGAAAACCTTTTGCCAAAATTCATGAAAAATGTTAAGCAACTCCAGAGATACAGAGGTAAACGTTAAAAAACGTAATTTTCGCTAGGTGCACAGTTGTAGTCGGATTCCATTCGTCACCATACGTTGTCACTATCATAGAAATACACTTACCAAATATAACAAATTTCCTTCAGTGGGTTCATGAGATACAGCCGCGGACGCAAAAAGAAACAAGGTGTCATTAGGATGCGCCACAGCTGTCTTCTTATAGGTAGGAACGCATATACCAGTTTTCATATTCATCTTTAAAGTTGTTTGATCGATAGAGGGGGATACACAAAACACGAAAACAATAATGAAACGGCATCTAGGTGGCGTATAATGATGGGCGGCACACCATAGGCGGCTGTTGGGGCTAATGCCCCACCGCACTTATTTCAATGCTGCACTGTCTATGGTCACATGGGCGGCGCACCATAGGAGGCTAGGGGCTACAGCCCCCCACTTATTTCAGTGCTGCACCGTCCATGATAATACAAGGAATCCATTCGAAAACGAGAGAGCGGCATTGTCTCCTTAATTGCTACCACTTTACCAACTTTCATGAAAATCTGTCAAGTGTCTCCATCTATTATAGAAACATGTTTGCAAAATTTCACGAGGTTTCGGTGATACAGCAACGGACGTAGGTGGCTTGAATTTGGCCATTGGATTTCTGTACCTTACGTAAGGATCCTCGAATATCAAAATTTCTGAGTTACTGGTATAATTTCTTTATAAACCGAAAACGGCAATCTGCTTGCGTAATAGTCTTGTCAGCTCGCCGTCTATTGTATGCCTTAAATTTCCTTAATTAATGTTGTGTAGGACCCTCTTGACAAATCTGCGTATTTAGCCAAACACCCACAAAACTATATGTAAAGACTTTAACCGTGTAAAACTATATATTTTCTGAAAGTAGAAAGCCTGAAAAAGTTGATTAATTAGGTCATTTGGTCATATTTTTTCAATAAACGTAGCAAAACGCAAAGGTTCACTGACAAAAAAACAACGGTATCATTTGACACACAGGGCTCAAGTTGATATCTCAAAAACGCTATTGGAGTATATCATTTCGTTTTATGCATCTTTTCTTCGAGTTTTTGGCCAAAATGTCATATTTTTATAGCCCCCCATGCAAAATTGGCGCATTTAAAAAACAATTCCTTTTATTGCACTAGAGGAGAATGCATAAAAGCACAGTATCTGAAAGTTTTATTAAATTCGATCATCGATTATTGAGATATGATGTAACGACGTTCGCCAAATTTGGACTATTTCCTTGAGACATGCGTAACCTTAACGAACACACTTGTTGCAATCCTGTTCATATCATCATGCATTTCACAGACACGCGTAGTACTGAGATAATCACCTTTTTATTGAAATGTTTGTTAAGCAGTTTCACTGGAAGTGTTGATACTTCGTTTGATCTTCCCTGAATGTTTTCCTCTTGAATGATGTCATCATCCGCATACCACGTGACCTTGTAATCCTTTCCGTCTGATTGGTGATAACACTTAAACATGAAGTCGCCGTTCTTGCCTACTTCTACGCCCGATAAGACCGGTTGCAAAACTTTCTTTGCGGCTTAAAGAATGTTCAACATATGAATTTTATCTCTGCATTACCAGAGGGTAAATGGTTTCGCACTCAAGATTTTCAATACGTCTCGTTGAAAATATGCCTTTGTAAAATCAGTTTGAACAGTTACTTGCTGTGCAGAGGAAATTACCCGTTAAAACATGAGACCTACGCAGGCACATTGGGATCAGCCAATACGTTCCCGCCACTTTCTACACGCGCCTGCATTGCTTCATTGGCTTATGATAAATCTTCTACCAACAAAGAATATCAACTTTGGAAACAAAAAAATGTATACTGCTAAATGTTGCTATATACATGTACTATATCTATTGTAACCATAGTCATGTGTATGTAGTTCTTGTTAATTGTTTACATTTTCCTTTTTAAATAAAAATTGTATATCAAGTAAAAGGGTGCAGAATATGAAATTTCACCACCTTTCAAATATTATTATCTGGTTAAGAAACATTCCATGGACAATCCAAACCCGCATTCTTTATATGTTCGTTCCCACTACTGAAAACTGACTTTTGATTTAGATTACTTGGGTCTACAGTTATAAATTTGGTCCCAATATGTTCTTTATTACAACGGGGACTGATTTCTGGTCAAAGGATTCGATCTTGCTAGAAAACTTTCCGGCTTTGATAAAATGATCCGCCATGACAAACCAACTTATTCAGTCAGACCTCAAAGAATAACGATAGGTCATTTTTTCGGTCCCAAGACTAGAAATGATTTCTCATCCGAGAACAAAACAAGTTGAGACCTAGTATACAACAACGAGGTTCAAATCAAAATTACAATTTTCAGAGAGGGTGGGTTCAAAGCCCCCTTAAGCGGCTTGGAGTGCCTTTCTCCATCCAGTGAACGGTATTTTGAAAGGTGGCCACTGACGGAGACATAGCAACACAAAGTATCCGGCGGGACGAGACTAAAACTGGTGACTTACCAGCGCAGTACGCCAGTTGGCAAATGAGAGGGCGAAGGTAGTAGACATAAAACGTTCCACAATTTTTAATCTTGATTCTGTACTCGGGAGAGTCCACACGTGACAAGCAGCGTTTACCATACGACACGCACTGTTGTCGTTCCACCACACCATCGGAGACTTTGGGATGATCTCCCACAAAAATAACTGGGAGATAAGTTCCACATTTGCCCATTCCAAAGTCTGCATTGTTCTCGTCTGGCACATGAGGCATGCGACCGTTACCGCCAGGTACCTGGAAACGGTACCAGCCTTCTGCCAAGTTTTTGTCACACATCATTGGGTTCATACCATTTGTTTCAAGGCGCCAACTGTCTTTAAGAATGGTGGGGTTATTGCATGGGTCTGAACCACGTACACACCCTACAGGTAAGAAGAACACAGTCAACCCGATATCACTGATTCTGTCATTACGGAACGAGTTGTGCAGGTGTTCATATACCATGAAATTTACTCATTTGTTATGCTA
>NMRA01000644.1:173596-226136 GCA_002633005.1 Phoronis australis | reverse complement strand
CAATTCACATTCCTCCTGCCTGTAAGTCAACCATTCATATACCTCCTGCCTGTAAGTCAACCATTCATATACCTCATGTCCATATTATAAGTAAGGCATGATGTCATTAGACTGCGATTTGCTCAGTGGAAAAGGACTTGACTTGTAAGCCTGCTTCTAGTATAGGGCTATACTTTACAGGTTGTGCATAGTTGCAGCTGGAATTGGGGGGAAAATAAATCTGCAGGTAGAATTGACCATCGTCACACGGAGACAGTGCTTTGTCCGGTTTCGTATGAGTTGTACTGGAGTTGTTTTAAGTTCCATTCCATCAAACAGACAAATAAATGTTTGTTTAAATACCAGTTCCCTACATGAATAACCTGGCCTTAACTTGTTCCTTACTTTATAAGACTAGTTCAAGAACTTGTAATGAATTGACCGCTCATTATTGTCTGAGGACATCCTCTGCACACAAAGTGACAAACCAACTTGTTGGGCCTGCTATCAAGTTGTAACAAATAGTTCTGAATCATTCTTTCCAGGCTTAGAAGCCCCCTCTAGTGTGAGAATGGAACAAGTTGAAAGTGGTCTAAAGCAAAGTTATTTTTACTGGAGGCGTGTTTATAGCAACATTGATTGACATATGCAAATTACTAAGGTATTGTGCAATGATGTGTCACCTGTATATAGTGCAATAATGTGTTTTCTATCTCCAGGAGAGCTATGATTGTGCTTTGCTGTCAGCTGGTAGTCTCCTAAATGTGGTGGATGCTGTGCTCAGTAAACAGGTAATGTAATCTTAATTATTGGAGTTGTTTATTACAGTTCTGTAGCAATAAGAGGATTTTGCAATTACTTAAGCTAACATCTGACATCTGTCTGTTGTGGATGTGATTTTCATGCATATGTTTTGAAAGAACATCATTGTAAAGTCACAAAACGAAAGTCATGTTAATGCTATTATCTGAACATAGTGAACAATTCATTGCATATCCTTCAGTGTTGTTGGAAGGTAATGAACGATTCATTGCATTTCCATCAGTATTGTAATTGTTACATAATGAACGATTCATTGCACATCCTTCAGTGCTGTTGGTACATAATGAACGATTCATTGCATATCCTTCAGTGTTGTTGGTACATGAATTTTACATGCTGGGTAATATAAAGGCATAACTTTTATCCTTTCAGTGTTTGAATGGTGTCGCCTTTATTCGCCCTCCTGGTCACCATGCTGAGAAGGACACAGCATGTGGGTTCTGTTTGTTCAACAACGTACCTGTAGCGGCGAAATATGCACAGAGAAAGTTTGGCATCAAAAGGTCAGCTTCCTCCACTCCAAACTTTGTCTTGAGATTGCTTCAAAGTTGACATAGTTGTGTCCACTATGGACTGATTATAGACAACAGATTCGCAACTCCGGCATATCCTTACCTGCTGAGCTGAACTCTCCTGACCTTTCTCGTGCAGTTTCCGGTTAGTGTTTTTTGACGACAAATACTTGCATCTACTTTACTGTCCAAAACAACGAAAAAAATATTAATTTCGGCATTGAAATGCTTTTCAAAGTCTTTCAATAGTAGAAGTGTTGGTATTATGAGTACTTTTGGCAATGCTACTGGTAATTAATTACAAAATTCAAACTTCGGTGCCAACTGATTATGTCGTCTGCTTGCCCAATAGCAGCATAGCTATCGCACAATTTTTGATTTATGGTTCACATAGGCCTACTGAGAAAACTACGAAAGCATGTTTATACATTCTCAAGTGAGCAGTTCTTCTGGAAAGTGTTGAGTGGCCCTTAAAAGGGCCGTTGGTTGTAGCTATGGCGTGAAATGGTTCTTAAAAGAACCGTTGAATAATTCAACATAAATCACACAGTATCATGCTCACTGAAGTACTGAAGGTCCTCGTCATTCAAGTTTTCATCTGGGAAGGTTGGATGAAAACAGAATAGATGGCAATATCGATGACAGTTGTAACACCTTATATAAATGTTACCGTTCTCCAACGTTATCACGAACCCTGCCTTTTTCAGTTCTTGTTACTGGATTCAGAAGTAGCCCTGAACCATAGGGAAAAAAGACATACTACGAAAACGAATCAAATTTTGAAAATCATCACCTTCGTGTGATTACGTGTTGCTGTCGCCAGACTGTTGTTCCTCCCCAACATCAATGTCGAAAATCGACGTTACAAGTGATGGAAACTTGTGTCCTTTGTTTCTAACTTTTAACCCATTTTTTAAGAAAGGGTGTACTGATTTTGTCTAACCTCGATAGAGCATAACTTTTGGTTTTTACAATGCATTAATTGTGCTGAATGCATTCATATTAGGTGGCTTCATTGAGTTGAACAGAAAATAAGCTAAATGTAACATAATAAAGTTTTGAAAATAAATAGAACATTAAAACAGGACTCCCTAAAAATCGAGCTGTTTTCGAAAACTCAAATTTTCTGTTTCGCTGGATTTCCAGGTCTGTGGCCTTATTTATACCGGACCAAAATTAAAAAAACAGACCTTTGTTTAAATCAGGAGCTGCATGATACACATTTATTACACATGCGCAGGCATTGCACTGATCACTTGGAATCATTTTTATGGTTTATTAATATAATAGTTAAACCAAGCTGAAGAGCTTGAAACCTGATTCACGGCAATTTTTGGCAGTCGTATTTTCTGAAAAACGCTCGTAAGTTGACAACAAAGTTTGATAGCAATGCACTGCAGTTTTATAGAAACTCTGTTCATAGGTTGCAGATGCGTCACAGAGCGTAACTGAATTCTAGCTTACGATTTCACCTGTTCCGGAGACCGGGTTTCAACCACTTTTAGGCTATAATAAGCGCCCCCTTCCTGAAGCGGATTTTTCTAAGCTCCCTGGCCGCTTATTAGGGCACATACTGTAATATTTCAGAAGGGCAATACTTAGTATCCTTTATGCACGGGACCCTTGTGTTACAATAGGAGTGGGATTGGCTCATTACGTACCCTACAGGTGGCATAGGACTTTAAAAAACTGGTTGAAGAATTTTGTTTTCGTCATAAACGTTCATTTGAAAGGCTTAAGTTTAGAAATGTTAGGACTTAAGGCGGAAATTTAAAAACCATATGTCCGCTTACAAAAAAGTTTAACATTAAAGAATAAAAACAATTTTTACACCCCTCTGGTGTTCCTGTTCCATGTTTTCAAAGAAGTTGGTTGCATTTTCATAGACTGCAGTTGAGAGATTTTGTGCAGCATATATTCGACATGAAATGAGTGTGTAACCTGCTGTTGAATTGCGAGATAGATTTTGACTGGTCCGGGTGGTTATTTAGGAAGTAATACTGTAATCTTTATTTATGTTAAAGGTTTTACCAGCGTTCTATTTATTTGTACACAAATGTGAATTTGTTGAAATCGCTGATCCAAATCCTGGCCAAATGTGCGCATTCTGCTGAGACCAATCGTCTGATCAGGGCCAGCGAAGAGTAATTTAGTTAATTCGCTCACTAGGCTATGGCTGAACTTCCTCGTAAGGACAAGAGTTTACGAAGAAATTTAGCGGATAATTTTCGTCAAAAAGTTTACCAGATAGTTTTCATCAAAAGGGAGAAAACAAAAATGGATTTGTGAAGACAGGATTAAGTAGTAGAGTCTCTTAAAAACATTCATCTTCGAAGTGCCTTGAACAAATGTATAAAGTCTTATTGCTGAAACAACTGCCATTCACGTTCACTCAAGAAGTAAGGTTTTCTTCCCACTGCCGATTATGGGGTCTTCGGATGGTATGGAAGCTAATTCCTTTGCATTTCGCTTGTGTGGCCGAACAACCGGCCACACAGTAGCTGACGCGAAAAGGCCACGCTTCTTTTCCCTACTACACCCGGAAGAGCTGGGATCTGTGCGCACGCAGGGAGGTCAACCTACCGGATGCTCTACGTGACCTCCTTCTGCTTTCCGGCATTACTGAGACAGAAAGTCAGCTGCCATTTCAAGCGATTATTTAGCGAAAATCTACCTGCCTTACTACTTCTACTGCAAAATTACTCGATTGTGCTCATTGTTCACGTGTTTAGGATTCCTGTTGCGTAGTTGTCATCACTTTGTTGTGCATCATCTTTCAGTTTGAACGTCATTTTTTTCTCGTTTGTTTTAATAATAGTGTTTAAAGGGCTAGAATAATTGTTTTGTAACCTTGGTAACTACTTATAAGTTGTTTTTTCCGTAGTATTCAGGTGTATAAGTTGATTCTAATAGAAGTTTTAGACTTTCATACATCAGATCAGCTTTGAATAATCAGGTCATAATGAAGGTGAGTTCTTGGAACATTAATAATATCTTGACTATCTTGTGTAGTTGTCAGATGTCCTTTTTACAACATGCCCATTTGCATTAGTCCTAGGGATAGGGTAGAGTTCTGTAATGTCTCTAGTACCTTCCTTGAAAAGCAAGATTTCCCTCTGTGTTTCTAATGAGATCGCGTTAGTTTGGCTACATTCCTAATCATTGATGTGTATAATGTCATTGGTCATAGTGTTGAAAACAGTGTTCATGGAGAAGAAATCATCAGCCTCCTAATGGACTCTGTTTCTTATTTGAAAATAAAAATCTACACTGTGTCATGGGGAGTGTGTGACTCAGTTTTCACACTTTCAAATTTGTCAGGTTGTGGGGAACGCTCTGCAGTATGGAAGGCCCCTTGTCTTTTGCTAATTTTGGTAATTGTCATTAATGTTCATTTAATACTTATTCTTAGGTTAAGGTGATCACTGATGGCATATACAAGTACGCTGAGAGTAGCCGCAACATCAGCATTGACTTGGAAGTATACAGTGGAAGATGTGTTACTTTTTGCTCAGATGGTGAGTTTAACATGACAACAAAATCAAAACTTCATTTCGCTATAGTCTGGCTAAAAATGAAAATCAAATTTGGAATGAAAATTAAATTTGTTCTTTTTACGCTTATGAAGTCGTATATAAATAGTCTTTTTTTACTTATTACCTCACCTTAGTACCACCTTGTTTTTGAAGTGTTTGAAAATCCGTTCACGGTGTGTGATTACTATTGTTGTATGTGATTAATAACATTGTTGTTGAGTTTATTATTTCATATTTCATTACTTTTTCTTTGATACAGGCTCTTGTATAACAATAAGTATAAATATTATGAGTGTTATTTCTATTTCAATAATATCTGTTAATATTTTAATCATTGTTATTGCCATTTTATTAATATTATTGAAGAAAAACACACATGACACTGGAGTTGCTTAAAAATGATTTCTTTTTCATTGCTACAGAGACTGACATCACGGGAAGATATGACACGGTAGTGCTTCATGCGGGAACAAATGACGTGGCCCAGAGACACCACTCGATGTCAACAGCAAGGGATTAGGGAGCATGGATTGACCAATATTTGTGTCTTCTCTTCTACCACAACTGGATGAATAGGTAGATGAGTGTATCTATCAAGTGGTGTTCCACAAAACATCATCATTTTGTCACCTGCTTCACTGTTTTTGTGTTCATGTCGATAAAATGACCCAATACTATAACGGAATTTTTAGTACAATATAAACATTCAGTATCATACTTGAACTAGATTAAGAAAAATCCACTATTTAATCCAATTTAATTTGCTCTTTCAAATTGTTCAATCATGTTATAATTCAAAGCAGTCTATTTGTTACTACTTGCCATATAAAAAGGTTGCCCTTGGCCAATACTGCATTTACCTATTAATGATATATAATAAGTTATTCATTTTACATCTGACAGTCAGGTAATTTTGTTTGTGACCTGGTAGCTCTAGACTTTTCCTCACTGTGTGCTGTGGCTTTGCCTAAACCTCTTGCTTTTGATTAACTTCTTCATCGGGTGTGGGTGCCTCTTGTACTTATAACGTGCAGTAGCCCAATGCTATGTTCATTTCTCATATTTCTCACTGAAGCCACTACAATGATTTTNTGAATTGATGGTGTTATTCTGCTAGATCTTGTATCCTTATCCCATAAACATTCTGTGATATTTATTTACATTTTAAAAGGCATGCAGCAGCAGCGGACAAATACAATAAAGAGTTTCTGGAGCTTCTGGTGAGGAGGATGGCACTAATGGACTACAAGATTTTCTACGTTGACCACACCACGTTTTGACAGGCAGCGACTGCGCAGACTCGCGCCAAGGTATGTTTTTTCAGTCATGGGACATTCCATGTAAGTCCTGTGTAGTTTCAGATGTCTTATAAATGCTTTAAGCTCTTCAGTCAAGACAGTCATCAAAGAACTCAAACTGGTGCAAGGTGCAAATAAATGTAACCTTCATATGCACTCACACCTTCTGCGTTGAGAGGTTTTGGTCAGCACCTTGTCTGCATATTATCTATCGCTTCCTTGAAACATTGGTATACAGTAGTGATGCATCAGCACCAGTTGATTTTTGGACATCTTTTTGTGTCAAACCATCCCCATTTTAAATTTACAGCACAGTATTCCTTGTCTGTTGCCATTTCAACATGACTTAATCTCTATACTTTTTCGGATATTTTTATTTGGTTTCAGAGACGACTGACTTCATCCATCAAGGGATGGTAACCGGGTCCTTCATGAACACTTAAACTCTACTCTGGCTGCAACGTTGGACAACAGATATTTTGTTTGGACTAAAGATGACTTTCCTGCACTTTCAGATGAGCAGTGCGTATTATTATTTGCACTAAGTTAAAGTTTTGAAATTTGCAAAAAAATGCAAGTAGGGGAACATAGTATTATTTCAAGTGCATACAAAACATCTATTAAGTTAACAATAAGGAAAATCTTGAAACTAACCTTAAGTGTAAACTTAAGTTACGGAAATATTAAGAGGAATCCGGAGGATAAAGATAAGGACACATTTAAGGTAAACCCTGCTAGACCTGAAGTTAAAGGCGAAGGCAACCTTTTTCCATGTCATTTTGAGCTAAAATATGGTTGGTTGGTTATCCTAGACATATTTTCNATCCAACAATGAAAGAAGTTTTGAAATCGGGGTCAAAAATTTTTTAGGCGTGAAAAGGCCTAAAAATAATGTTTTCAAACTTTGATCTTGCCGTGTGACCTTATTAACTATCCAATCCTACTCAAACTTGGTGGGCTTTAGTTTCTCAGCATTCTACCTCGATCCGAAAAAATATTTTTGAATTTGGAGACAAAAAATTTTTCATCCTCCTAAAAACCCTGGGCCCAGGAGTACCCCAAATTGACCTACCCCCTTCAAAATATCAGAAAAGATGTGGACAGTAAAATAGATGCAAAAATTTCCCGTCAGAATACACTAACGGTAAGCTGAGTGTGCTATGCCTAGAGTGGAGTTTCGAATCTGTTGTCTAGTGTATGGACACATGTACCACAAAAATTAAAAAAAATAAACTTCCTCATAAGAAGATGTATTTTGTGCCGTCTAGTGGCCATTTTTATGATACAAATATACACCCCAGAAGCACACCATTAGCGATGCATTCATGAGCACATTTCAACCTCCTGTGTTGCTCTTGTTTGACAATGTATAATTTAGGAAATGCAGTTTAAAGTGTTATTTTTCTGATAATTATTTCCAAAAATCCACTGTGCCAGTTCTGTTTAGCTTGTCCAGTTGAAACCACAATGCCTAACTCTGCCAAGTTGCATCATACTGTCATGTGTTGCATCTTGCCAGTCCCAAGCCTGGGGAAAGGAGGAGGGGGCGTTTTATGTGGTCCTTCCGTTGGTATCACTGTGTGCAGACTGCTTGGCAAATAAATGGATTACATAGGAGTATCCTATCTGAGCTTTCACAGGCAGGTATGGGGGCACCCCTGAGGGAACAATAGAAAAACTTTTGGTACTTCATTTAAGTATCAAGTGAAAGTTTTCTTCGAAAGTTGTGGTTAGTCCCTTCTTACAACATATCCTAGATCTTGGAGTTCACGAGCTGTTGCACGCATATTTCTATGTACATGTACATGTACAGGTGCATGCATGTTAGGGTTGATGATTGAATGTGTGTAATACTGACATTTCCAATACTGGTGATCGTAGCACTTCATACTCGCACATATATATATTCATACATGTGTTATGAATTAATAAATATGCAGTTCTCAATGAATGATTGAAACTGGAACGTTAAGAGTGTTTAAGTTACATCTATCAAAGAACTTGTGGAAGGCAAGCTGTGGTGTAGATGGTAAGACCAACACAATGCAGAGCAACCCAGCTCGATTGACCAAATGCACTAATTGGTAAGAGTATGGGAACTGGTACTAGCATATGCAACACACACCCTATAATCACGTGATGTGTATGTATATGCATGAGAGAATCTCACAAAGTGAAACCCACGCTTATTCAAAAATTAACATTCTCGCTCATGAATTTTTTTCTCACCAAGAAGTGAATGAAGCTGTAACTGTAGCTTTTATCAGTCCTGTCGCTATATGGGGGTAAGCCTAAATAGCCAGAATAGCAAATACTCACTCGTTGAAAATTACCAAAATGTTGCATTTTGCCTACTTAAATGACTGTTCTTCCTCTCGGTATCATCGGTAATGGCAACGACCGTGTAACGCTCTTTCTTTGACCTAATTTGCTCGAGACGTTCTCTGAAAAACTATTGAATTCGGTTGATGACATGGTAAAAACGATAACCAGAAGTCAGTTGCACCAGTGGCAAATCTACGTTTTCAGTAAGGGGGTATAGGATTCGAGCGAATCCGAGGCGCGTAGCAAACCCCTCCCATGTAAGATCTTTGTAGTTTTTAGTAGCTGATTTTGTTTTTCTGGCGACATTTTTTCAATTTTTACTTTTGATCGTGTGTCGAGGGGCGGGGGGTTGAACCACCCCTGTATAGATCTGCCTCTGCGGACATGCACAACCCTCAATGTTCAAATTATGTGGGTGTATTATTTTGACACTGAAAACCCTTTTCAACACAATCGTCATTCAAGCTCACCTGGATTACTGCCTCCCGGTGTGGGGCGCTGCATCTTACATGGATATGAAAACTGTCAGGCTATTAAAAATATGGCTGCACGCATTATTCTGGGAGTTGGTGTGAGATATATTAATATTGAAAACCTCAATTTGGAGATGGGAATAATGATAATACACGATGACATAGGGTCTAACAGCCATCCAATTTCAATTTGCTCAAAAACCCGAAATGAAACTGGTAAAAAATCATTTAATCAGAAGTGTTCTGTGTACCAAATGTGCCTTAAATATCCTCAGACCAACCTATTTTTTATCTATATACATGATGATATACATGATTTCATGTACTTTTATTAACTACTTTTAATCATTTATGAAGACATTATTTATTCATGTTAATTGTCTCATAATTTTAGTATCATCTATTTATAATTTGTTTATTATTCATTTTGTTTCATCAGTCTTCCCATGTCAGTTTCATATTCATCATTGATCGTTTAAGTGTTGTCTGTATGTCCATGGAAAACAACATGACGGGCCAGACTACCCCCATTTTACGTATATAGGCCTAAAATTATATCGGTACAAATAAATAAATAAAAGAATGAAAGTGTAATCAAATATTAGGTCTAATGTACATAATAAAATATTGTGTGATGTTGACATTTTCAGAAAATACATCAGATAACGCACCTGAGTTAGGTTGCAAAACGATCTAATAATGTGAAACGAACTGCTCAACTTGCGGAAGTAAACAAAGATTACGTGGTTAGAGGTCACCTACTCTGACTGACACGAGCAGAGGTCACCTACTTGACCTGCTCCCTGCGCCCGCACAGAACCCAGCTCTTCCGGGTGTAGCAGGGAAAAGAAGCGTGGCCTTTTCGCGGCTGGGCCAACAGGAAGCTGGAGAGCAAGAACAAACAGCGCAACCATGGACTTGTTAGGAACTAACCAGCAGTTGGATATGAAGCATGAAGGGCTCTATAATGGTATTTGCCCAAATAATAGGATTTATGTCAGAGTGCCATAAATCTCATTATTTTAGTGCCTTCCATTATTGCATCTGCAGTTTATATTGCAATCCCTAGACATTTGTCCCTGTTCATACACATTTACACCGGTATATAATCATTGTGTTGATACTCAACACAGGCTAATGTTTCACTGATGTAGTGAGATATATTGTTGACACGAATACTTAGTTTTTTTGACGATTTACGTGTGTAGATGTAGGCGGCTTACATCCAAGCGCTCCTTAGCCTTTTGAAATTTCCTTTGCTTTGCTTTGATATTTCTAAAATAATCAAAGCCTATTAAAAATATAGTCTTAGTAAAACCTTAGTTTAGTTGTTTACCTTCGACTACTTAAAGTCCCACTCTTGTCACTTAAGATTGCACTTAGAAAGTAGGAACGACTTGTGTAGATGCATGACTATTTGTATTATGACTGGCTCAATAAACTTTCTATCTATCAACCTACCTACCTAAGTACCTAATAACTTAGCTACTAATCCAAGTAAATACCTACCTACCTACCTACCTATCTATCTATCCATCTATCTTTAAACTCTAGTGACTTGAGGGTAATGTTTATATAACTCACCACGATACCATGTATACACGTGTAATTGATATCTGACCCCGGATATATGAGAGAATTTTGACTTTCAAAGTCTAAATTCAAGTTTGCCGCTTTCACTGAAACGGTAACCGTGTGTCTGCCTTCGTATAAAAATGATAATGCAAATAGACCAACTGCCAGAAAATACAACTTCAAAAGTGAAAATCAAATCACGTCTAACTGGTACACAACTTCTTTCTGTGTGGGCAGTTTCATCATTCTCTAATGCTCCAGGAGTAGCCTGCAGCCGAGGGGTTACGTGTTGCCTACAACTTCTGTGTTTCAGTCTGTATGATTCGGCCATCCGGAAAATAAAACTAAGACGAGATATTAGGGAAAGTAATACGTTATTTGGTTTCATTTTATATTAATTAATGTGCTAATTAAATTCACTTGTTTTAGTGATAGTTGAATAATAAAGCTGCGTAATCATAATTTAAAAGATTTTGATTTTTTGAAAAATTGCACAATCAGCTGTACTCATTATAAATCCAAAACAAATATTTGTTATCAAGTGCATCCGATGTTTTAAACGTGTCAATCCTTTGATTACTTGGCCTTGTGTTGTCCACCATGCGTATAAATTTGTAATGCTATGGTTATAGTGGGTGTTCTTGTCGCCCATCTTATTCACTTATCATTATTGATACTGTATTCGGTTTAATGTAAGCTACAGTATACTAAGCCTCGCGTATGCCTATGTTATACGACTATTTCTCACTCTTAGCACTGCATTCAGAATGCATTCAAATTATTATATATTTCACGGACATCATTAAACTATCAGATATTTTAGGTGAATGTGCTTCTGAATCTTGCTGCGTATTTATCTTATCTCTAACTGGTCTTGTATTGGATAAATCACTGTGTATATTGTATGCGAATTTTTCTATGGTCAGCTTTTCAACGGTCTTTTTTGAACTGCAATTCACCTCCGGGATTTACCACCAGTAATTTGTCTACAAAACAGAATCATGTAAACTTTATTACAGTGACGATTTCATCAGGTAACTCTCAGTAACGTAAAATTTTGCATAATTAACAATTGAACTTGCGATTGGCCAGCTCGACCAAGTTTCCAGTTATTGGCTTTTCAAGCGGCAACATCATCACCTTGAAGTAATCAGTCATTCATGGGTGTGTCTCATAAAAAGACTAACAGACAGACACTCGTTCTGATGCCCCCATTTCACGATTGCTATATAAAGTTTTAGTCAAGTACCCTAAGAGCGCACCATAGTCGAAAATCAATTTAAAAAGAAATACTTATTAATTAACAGCGACGTGTATATTCTCATGGAATTTTTTTCAGGTTAGTTTTAACTATTTTTCGAAATCCTGGAGCGAAAGACCAATATCCTTTCACAAATCTTAAGTGATTTCATGAAACCATAGACTATTGGACATGGACCCGCGTCAACTCCATATACTTTCAATGGACAAAAACTGTGCTCTTTCGCACAACGTTACGTCAATATTCACTAGCGCCACCTGGCCAAATTATCTGGTATTACTTCCGACAAGTACCTTGTCTACTAATGTTGGTCGGCTGTAGCGTGGTCGGATGGTAGTAGTAGCACTGCTGAAAGTACTCACGAAAGCAACAGTTCTGCTATTTTAAGATTTTGAACAGCATTTCAATGCCAAAATTATTATTTTGTTTTCGTTTTATTTTTGTGAAACATAGCCATTAGGTTGGGAAAAATGTTGGAGTTATGTCATACCCACAAATTCTTCATTTTTACAAACTCAGTTTTTCTGAGATCCCGCAATGCTCAGTAGAGTCACTTACACGACTGACCACCTTTAATTTCACATTGATGTTCGCTGGGTAACGGCCACACGTTTAAAATGCTGTTGCCTGCTTAAACACGTTGCTAGTAAGTGTTGTAATGCAGCATTGAAGTGACTTTCCAAGTAAAGAAGACGATCAAATAGTCAGGAATTTGCCTGTAATTTTGGCTGTGCGAAACCGACTCAGAGCTGTAGGCTGGAACGAGACTAGGGCACGAGAAGAGTCATAACGACTTTCCGTTATGAAATTGGTCTCAAAGTATCCCCTGGCCAACGGAAGGGGCAATTTCTGGGGTTAGAAAGAGTCCACAACTCTTTATTGATGGAGACTAGGCTCTACATGTTAGCATATACAATCATGGTACAGTACACCTACTAAATTAAAGTTAAGCGTTAACGTTACTTATAGCTACCATAAACCCGCGTTCCATCAAAGACGTATTTTTTATTTATTCCGACACTTTATGATTTTAAAAGTGGTCATATTATTCTATGAGAAGTGGTTCGTGCGTTAAAACACGTACTAGCAACGTGTATAAGCAGGTAACGGTATTTTAAACGAGTGGCCGTTACCCAGCGAACATCAATGTGGAATTAAAAGTGATAGAGGATTATTGGAATGAGGGGAGTAATCTTTGCGGGACAGCTTTCGTTGATTAGTTACTCGACATCTTATATATCCAGTGATGAAAAACAATGGACGGCTTGGACTCGTCTAGTCCCTGCTATATGGTGCTAGTCTACCCTTATCCGACCGACGCAGTGAAGCACAAAAGTAACAACCTATTGATAAGGCCATGCATGAAAGGTGATTTATTTACAGGACGTCTTTTTCAGAGCAAGTAACTGGGCCATTGGTGTCGCCTCTTATTCCTCTGCACTGGACTATCTGCACAGTCGTGTAGGTGACACATTTAGATTTCCGATGCAAGAAGGCTAACCGACTACGACGATCAGTACCTGGTATCGTCGGAGAACTGAAGGCCTGGAAAGCACTCTGGCTGTAAATCACATGTTATTTTTTGGTTATAAATCTATTTTCTGTCACAAAAACTTACATGTGATTTACAGCCACTGCGCTTAACTCTCAGCCTTTATAACGTACTCATTCCTTTTTTGATGTTGTGCCAAATATGTTAAATCCTTTTGATATTCGTTCGATTTTTTTGAATAAACACCTGTAATGCCTAACTCAACTCTTTTAGATATTTTTTTGACAATTTTCCCCACCAGATATCATTAATCTCATAATTTCACATATATAAATTAGACTAAATAATTTACCCCCCAGTTTATGTTGACTAAAAATAGAAATTCTAGATTTTAAGGTTGAAAAATTAATTTTATTGATAAAAGCTATAAATTCATTGCATTTGAAAATAGATGGTCTCTTGTAGATTCATTCTTTAGGTAAAAGTCTAGACATTTCCTTTAATAACGTAAGGTTTGTATGTGGCGTGAATGGTATTTTTCTTATCTTTGCTGGAGTACAATCAGAACTACGACAGTTGTTATCTCTTTATTGTAATATGAATGGTGGTTGCAGTCTAGTAAACGTAAAAAAGATGAGCTCATGAATGTTCTGATTTTCTTTCAGAGATTCACCCACGTGTAGACGAGAGATACAATGTAAACTGAACGTCCCGCCCTACTCATCTCAAGCCATCCCAATACACAACGATATGATTTACGACGAACCCAATCCAGGGGTAAATATTCACAAAGTTTTGTCATGACGTGTTCGTTCATGGGCTTTTGTGAGATAGTCTGTGTTATTTGACAAGTAGCGCAGTGCATCTGGCGACGACGGTGACCGCGACGTGCCATAAAGTACCAAGAGCCAGTTGCCCCAGTAATTGACTGATAAGCAGGCCTCTTGCCAGCCACTGAACGCTCACGTTCCATTTTTTTCATAATATGAAATAAATCTTCCGGCACTGGGTCTGAGCTGAAGTATTCAAGATGGGAATCATGGCCTGCTTAAGATTGTTTTAACCAACAGGGTCTGTCTCATGTACATGTATATGTAGGTCTTATCACACCAGTTGCGTTCAACACATCAAATCATATTTTTCCCACGGTCTATGGTCTTCCTTGTCTCTGTCGTCGCCCGGTGAGCGCGCGCGCTCTACTGGCCGTTGCCACTTTTGCCCTTATCAATGTGAATTGTGTGTAAACACGAAGCAAAACCATCAACTGATGCTCACGAGAAATTTTGTAACAGACTCTGAAGTATTTTTAGGAATCTTGAAATGGTAACGAAATAGAGATTTCCAGAAGAAATGGAATAAATAAAAAGTCGCTTCTGAAAATATTTATTACAAAACACTGATTTCCTGCGACTAGCTGTGTTAACAAAGGATGAAACATCTTACAGATTATGCATTTGAAATAAGTTTTGTGTTGGAATGGTAAAGTGTCTTCAGGTAATTTTGATTATGCATGGGTCATCTCGAAAATCTATTCTGGAGTCTCATAGTCTGTTCTCTAACATACTAAGCAGGCGTTGTTTTATTTCAGGGATGGTGATGAAGGAACACAGTAATGCTAATACAAGCCTTATAGTAAAATAGACAGGTACCTGGTTCCGAAAGCCTGGAGACAGAGAGGGAGGGCAAAGACTGTGTGAAGCTGTCAGTCCACTAACAGCCCAGATACAGTTGGACAAAAAACAATTAGTTGCTTAGTTTTTATTTATATAATTCATCATTTTGTAAGAATTTTATCTTAGCAGTTTCATAGTAATAAATGTATCGTCTCTTTCCTGGCCTGATATCGTAATCTTATACCGGCCAAACACCGATCGGCTGTGCAAAATGTTATACTGGCCTACACCATTGGGCCAACATAAAAGACAGTTCCGGTATATTGTAATTTAATAAAGAGAAGGTCCTGCGTCTGCGGATCAAGCTTCCAGTATAGGAAATCGATGTACCTAATGTATCGGATATATTATTTGTTATCTAGTAGATGACCCTATAGTGGCAAGTAAAGAGTTCAGAACATGGAATGTATCCTTTAAATTGTGAGTTAATTTAAAAAATGAAAAATTTACAGAATAAAAAATCTAATCTAATACTTTGCGTGGACATCGTATTTGCCTATTGTCCCGCTCTTGGAGGACCTGCCCACTTTTTGAACTTTTTCTCGCCATCTCTTCTCACCAACAAAATGTTTCTTTTTGACCAACAGCGGCAATAACTTATCAGCATATGCTACTGTAATTTCCCACGCGACATAACACCATTTCCCCGTTCAACTAAAAATAAAAACGGGTCGTTTCATGAGTTTTTAATGCACTTGCAATTGTACATTTGAGTTACAAAAATAAAAAAATCTTCGTCGAGCGCATTTATGTATAACATCACCAATTCGACAAAATAACTGACCGGATGTTTTTCTCTATTGCGGCAAACACTTCACATTTGCGTTTTGGCAAAGAACCAGATCCAGAAATCTCGCTTTTCAATTAAGTTGTCTCTTTTTTCATTCTCGAATGTTGACAACTATGGAACAAGTGTTCATTTGTCTCTCTCTTATGACTGTGAATATCGTTATTTTCGAAAGTCTACTTTCTGTAGTAACATACATTAACAATCGTAATGATGTGTTCCATTGTCTCTTGTTTACATAAAAGTCCTCGATTGTAAGCTATGTACTGATCTAGTATCAAAAGTACGTTTCAAAACTGCAAAACAGATGTTTGCTAATTTTTTACCCACTATAATGCCTTTATCTGCAAATTCCGGATAAATAGTAATTAGTTTATCGCATTTTGTCATATGTTACTCCGTCCTGAAGTTTTACTGAAGAACAGTATCGAAAAGAACCAAAGGTCCAATTAATATATAAAGATGTGTAAAGTTGGATGAATATCAGACTAAATTCTTCACTGCAACTGCGGGGAATCCATATTTTAAAACGTTTACTTTTATATGGTAGAACTCTTTTGAATCATTGAATTAATTTCCCTAGTGGCGTAAAGATATATTTAACTGCACCTAACTATGCTAATATATAGCAGCAAATAATCGACGATGTTATTTAAGCATCATCTACTCTAAACAAAGTGCAGATGTATTCATTAGCAACTTGTATATGTGAAAACAAAAAAAAAACTGCAAACAGGTGGCTTGATCTTATGACGTACCTTGGGAAGAAATAGCCTTCATCATGCAGTGTTTTTTCCCAACACCACGCCACGATACTTACTGAACACGATTGAGTGATTTAAGGCGGATCATTTTCGACAAATCTCGTTCTTAAAAACATTTATCATTTTTTCAGCTTACTTCATACTCACATCGTCGCTATATGTTGTGTTCCTAACTAGTTTGACCAAGCACTCAGAGAAAAAGACATTAGCGTGCAAGTTCCACTTTAACTTCTCTGACTCATTTCCTTTTTAGCTTACCCACGCTGTTACCTTTTGCATTTCGATAGCAATCTTGTTTTTAGAATAAAACATATTGTTAAACCAGACAGGTACGCGAAATGATAATTGCTTATGAATTAACTTATTAAATTTGGCTACTGGCAAGGGCTTTCTAATAGTTCAGCTCTCATGCAATTTCAGTCGAAAAACGGCGTAGTTGTGAAGATTTTTAATGACAGTAAATTGCATAGGAGTACTATGTTGGTATAAATTGTTTGATAGACGATATCAATAATTTTTTTAACATTAATGGGCATGTAGACTATTTTCAAACTTTGATTACTTGTAACAAAGCAGGCCCGTAGGAGGCATTAATTATTGGGAGGTCACAAACCAATTCGACTTCGCCAAACTACCTCTTTTCCTATCACCGCCACCTCCGCCCTCCAACTGCCCCTCCTCCATTCTCCGGATGTCGCCATGTTCGAACCGAACCCCCACACCCGCCATAGGTGGGGGTGCAATCCTCAGGATGCAGCCATCAGGATTTGAGTACCTGTGAACCAACAAGGTTTTACAAAGTGCTAAAGAATGGACTGAGAGCCAGCGCACTCACTGGTAGTTGGGAGCTGCCTCAAATAACCGTAGCTATGATCTAATAGTGTGAAAGTGCCAAAATTCGATGAACTCAAGTTAGTCGCTTGTCAGCTCAGCTATGATTCTCTTCAGACGGACATCTTAGCTCGTACTTAGAACCTATTCCTCTGGGCTGGCTCTGAGTTCAAGACTTGTTTTATCATGATCCAGTTTCAATGAAAGTTTAATATTATTATGGTCATTCGTTGGAGAATTTTTTTAAAGTGAGATCCCTGGTATACTGCCTTTGGGGCTGTTTCAAATCCCTTATCGAAACATGTCCGGTTGTCCAGTTTCTGGTTTCTGATACTGATTGCGTCCGAAAAATATACACACTTCAAAGCCTGGAGTTCAAATTGAGTTCCCGAGATCAAAAAGATTCTGCTTGGGCCTAATGCGTGAATGCACCTTATTTTAACTGTGGGTGCCTCAGTCATCACCTGCTCCATCTGTGCAGTATGCACGGGAAATGCAAGCATACGCTTTAATTTTAGAGAACAAAAATTCATTGTGCTGGACACTAACAATATCAAGTTAATGAGCATTGGGTTTAAATTTACTTACTTAAAGAATTTTAAAAACTTCTTTTCGACCTACTATTTGTGAATTTAAACCACTAATCTGATTCCTAAGTCAGTGGACAATCTATTGGCATTTGAATTGTGAGATAAATACTTTAATATTTGGGGATCTGATGATAGATCGAATTTTCCCAATGTCAGCCAGCAGCTAAGTTCACCGAAGCATTGTAATTTCTTTACAAAATTAGCTTCTCATTGTCATAAATCGTCCCTCAATCATTTGATTTTCGTAGTAACAATAACATGTAGATCTTAAACCAAAATCGATTGAATGAACAATGCGCTTACATTGATTTGAGGACTGCAGTGCTCTTTGATTTCCTGTTTTTGAGTTTAAACTACAATATCAACTGCTTATTTATTTTGCGGCTGGTGGTCTCCTGGACTCTGACTTAAATATATGCACAAAACGTACTAAGAGTGGCGTACATGAAGTAATTTAGCACGAGACATTGTTCCGCGTGTCGACCGAGACCGAAGGTCGACGTCGAGTTGGCATACATTTTGATTTTTCGATATCAGAAGTCAATCTTGAAGTAGTATGGCAGGTGAATAGGAAAAAGAATATTACATGGCGGTATCGCACTCGACTTTTTCAACAAGGCCTACGGGGTAAAATGAGTACTTGCTAGAATTACGAGCGTAAAACTTCTTTAGAGCTCACGTGAACTACAAAACAACACACGAAGTCTTGATCGTTATCACGAGCGTAATTATGGACGAACAATTTCAGTCGCAAAACACGAGCGAAGTCTTGTTCGTGATCACGAGCGTAATTATGGGCGAACGATTTTGGTCGTAAAACACGAGCGAAATATTGTTCGTGATTACGAGCGTACTTACGCGCTACACTGTGACCAGAACAGACCATGATAAGAAAGAAAACGTTCTCACGTTACCTCTTGCCGAACTTTCAAATCAGGCATGCTTAAATGAGTGATTACACCTAATTAAATACTAAGACGGAAATACATGTATTTAGTCGGAGAATGACCTGAAATAAATTTTATCTGATTGACCTGAAATAATCTTTATCTGATTGTAGATATTTGCAACATTTTAAAATGTGATTAGAGACATTAACGAGTCAATATACCATCTGACCGGGTGGTCAAAAATAACGTTTCGAATTTTATCCTTTATTTTTCGAAAACCATTCATTGCAATTGCACAATATTTTGCAATCCATTGTCAGTGCACCACAAAAACATAATAATACACTATGTTTTCACTCCAGGACAGTAAAGATTTTTTAAAACTCAAATAAGTCAAAGCCAAATTAGACTACATGATGATACAAAATGTCTTCATTAAGGATGTTGACACTTGACAATCAATTTACTCAGGTGTATATTTTCAACTGTTGTACCATAATACTATTTTTCAGTTGTTTGCTAATTTGGGCGAAGTAGAGATCATGGTGTTTTCAAGTGCTGAGAATGAGTTAATTAACATGTTTTTCACAAAGTCTTGATTGCAATCTTATCAACTACAGCGTTTGGGATGCAGTGACAAAGAATGTGTACCAAGGTATAGGTTGTACTATGCTCAATAACTTAAACCTGCAGAACTTCTTCTTTACTCAAAAGGCATCTGTCGGCATCAAAATGACTGAACACCAGGTGCCAGTAAATTATTTTTTCGTCGACGTGACCCATGAACGATTAGTTTACATTTTCATACAAGAATGTTGTCTTCATTACACGTACTGCCTCCGTTCAACTCTCGTCAGTGTCTTCAAGTTCCTCAGAAACTTGATTGAGCGGATTGTCACAATATGTCGCAAGGTGCAATTCACATGCAGATATACATGCAAGCCCATTCTTTCTGTTACTGCAACGTGGCATACTACAAGCTGTGGTAAAGTTCCAGCGTATCATATTCAGGAGTGTCTGGTAAAGCATTCATGGCAGTTATGATGGGTACGATTTGGTTGTCTTCTAGTCTCCAGGCCCAGTCTAAAGGATCCAGGTCATTTGCTATCCCCATCCAAACAATGACCTGGTAGTACACTTAAGACAATGGAACCTAGTAAAAACGTTCTCTCTCCACCAAACAGAGCGACCATCGCTTGGCTGTCAAGTTTCTCTATCTCTGAGGGTCATACGACCTTTGCGTTTAGTGTGTCAGCGCAGGACTGGAGGACTTGGCAATCTTAACGACTTCATGAGAGGCAAATTTCTTTCCGACGCCATATACACGAGACGTTTAGTCGCATCCTGTGAAGGAGTGCAGGGTACACGTCTTGCTCCCAAGCACACATTTCATTCAGTTTATGTTGTATACTTTCAGATTTGTTTTGATTGGTTGTCTGGTTTGAAAAATAGTGGTTTCAGCCATACAGTAATGGAGCATATGCATCAACAGGTCAGTGTCCACGCCGATTACTGTAGTGGAGTACATATTGTACTATTTACTACTGTCTTTTCAATATCCACACCTGCGTCCCCCTTCTGCCTGAACGGCTGTGCATACCACTTTTTGCAGCTGGTCACTTATTAATGCGATCAGTTGTTGCTTACATGTATTACTGCCGGTGGATAGGAATTCATCTGCCACAACCATCAAATTAAGTTTCTCCGGTGAAGTTCACTGTCGGATAACTACTTGCCCGTCTTCGCCTATACTCATTGAGTGTTATCATTCATCGAACGACCTGCACCATAGCCAATGGGTGCTTGATAGTGTTTTGCTGCAAGGTCAGCATATGCTCCGGCAATTTTTCCATACCTATCTGCCTTCTTCCAAGTTCAGACTTCTTTTTCGCAAGATTATCGATAATCTGCTCAGTAGCTGCTGATTGGGGGGCATTTCAGACAGATGTTGACATTTTGCCCTGGGCTTCTAGTTTTCTTGTGTGGATTTTTCAAAATAAAAACCAGTGACAAACAAATATACACTAGAAATTTTTGTGACTTTTTTGCAAGCCAAATGCTTTGGATTGAATATTTGGCAGCTTAAATATTAATTCAATGTCCATAATTCAAAGTAATTCAGTCAGAATTCTGTCAAATCTAAATGTTTTAAGATCATTCAATCTGAGCCAGTCACATTTTTAAATGTGATTAAAATCATACTTTCGTTATAAGGGATAAGATATTAAATGATGTACAAATCGGTGATTTTTGTTCTTGAATTTTAGCCGCCATCTTGAATTTCATATCTAATAATGATCATATCTTAATATTAACCACACCAGTGAGTTGCACACGCCTTAAAACAAAAGACTAGAACCAAAAATTAGGTTGCTATTACAATTATTGGAAAAGTTATATCTATTTTTAGTGATTTCGAAACTAAGTGGCAGCCATCTTCGAAATGACGCTGTATTAACCCATTTCCGCTGATAAGACATTGGTAGAATGTTTCTGTTTATAAGTACGTTGTATAACCGGTAGAGCAAAAGCCCACTGTAACTGTAAAATCTTTTGTTGCATTTTGTTATGGGTCGGGTTGCTATTTGTCATAAATTGACTATTCATTTTTTCGTGCTACCTCATGTTATGAAACGATTTTGAAAATCCTTATTTTCGAATTATCAATTGCGCACCATTCCGGAAGGAATACACGCAGATAGTTAAACGGCTCCCAACGCCAGCTCGTTCAATAAAATATTGGTGACGCTACCGTATCCATTACTCCATATAGTAATAACAGATAGTGCTACAAGTTTGGCAGGTTAGCCATATTTTGAAAGTTAAATGAAATAAAATAAAATAGGCTATCGCGCCAAAGTTCGATGCTCTGTGAATAGTCACTGGCATATTTGCAATCGTCTCCATCGCATCACCCGTTAATTGTATTCAAGAGTACGTGTGAAGTTGTCGAGTTTGCACAGTACGCACTAGTCCTAGCAGCTCGCTGCTTGGATAAATTTCTAAGTTGAGTGATGGCTGAAATCGAGTATTTTAAAAGATTTTGTAATTCACCCAATCTTGACTATAAATAAATCAAAGTTTTGTACTCTTCCCAATATTTAAAAGGTCAGAAAAAATCTATATTTTTAATTTTTTTGTTGGTAATTATCACAAACACGATTACTTGTCTGTTCTTGATACACTTTTAACCAGCGCATAATTCCATATTATTTCGGTGTACCAAATTTCCTATACGACCAACCCAATAAGCCACTCTACAAACATGACCAACTTATCTAACGCAGCTAATGCTATAGGCCAAATGGGCGGCGAACCAAAGGGGGCTGGCGGGCCATAGCCCTCCACTTTTTCAGGGCTACGGGGCCCATGGTCTATAGGCGGTGNAGGCGGTGCACCACAGGGGGACGGGGGGGGGGGCTTTAGACCCACATTTTTCAATGCTGCGCCGCCCATGTTAACTGCGTGCGTTTGGTAATAGAAGGGTTCTCGATTGGGTGACAAAATCGAACCTGTTGCAAACTTTACGAAGCCGTGAAAAGCATAACGTCGAGAAAAGGTTGAATGGTTCATGGAAAGAATGATGTGATGTGTGATTGGTTAAACAATATATTTCCTAGATGTCGAGTGATGCTCCAAGTATCACCCAATGAAAAAGTAGAGAGAGTAGATGAGGGCGAAGCCCTCAGACAGCTTCGCGAGATCGGAGGATCTCGCCTTCTGTCCTTGCTGTGANGAAAGAATGATGTGATGTGTGATTGGTTAAACAATATATTTCCTAGATGTCGAGTGATGCTCCAAGTATCACCCAATGAAAAAGTAGAGGAGGGGTTATAATCTTTAAATACAAGCAGCGTCTAAGCATTGTTCCATACAGCTTACGCAACAGTGGTGTGTGATTGTGCAGGTAAGAAATTTACTGTTCACTGTATACGACGGTATGATTTTAAGCTAGACAAGGGAAGAAAAGACGAATGTCCCATTTGGAGGGAAATCGTTTCTCAAGCTAAGCTTATATATGTTTTTATAACGTGCTACGGAAAATGACGAATTGTGTCGAATGAGCGTGACCTCACGCGCTCATGAAAAGTTATACTTAGAGAACACTGACTTAGGGTTTCTCCACGCTTTTCTGAACACTAAGTGTTCGAATAATGGTGGATACAATCTAGAATTTCTAGTTTTTCACAGTAACTTGATTGGACATGTTATGCAAGACAGGGCCATTAAAGTTGTTGGAATCTATTCCAAGCAAATGACACTTACCTTGCATAACAAGACTTTCTAATGTAACAACAAGCTAGGAGGAATGAGGGACACTGACTAAAGAATAGTTACCGCAGATCTCGGATTCTCTTTTGTGGCAGCTTTTTAAATATCCTTTAAAAAATGATTCGATGAGAAACGTTATGAGAGAACTTTATAGTGCTTGAAATTTGTTCACTCATGACATTTTCAACATGGAATCTCATTTTTAGATGTAACTGTCATCCCCAGTAATGATAAACTAGAAAGTCGCTGATTTTGTAAAGAAACTAACAAACAACATTATCCATCATATCACTCGTGTCATCCCTTTCATTGTAAGAAAGGCGTTCTATATAGTTTGCCCTTTGAATTTGACGCATTTGCTCAGAAGAAACTTCCTTCATTACCGTTTGAAAGAATTCAAACACTATTTACTTCGACGTCATTTCTCCTTGTATCTTATACACAAGCAGTTTGACAAAATCCGCCCAATCTCAAGAAATCAGTATTTAAGAACTAAAACAAAAGACAATAGTAATAATAGAATACCTTTCACAACTATGTACAATCCATGTTTAATCGGAATTAGCAACGTCTTCAGAATAACATCTTTCCAATCTCCATATTTCCCCTCAAATGAAAAACATATTTCGTCATCCACCTTTCTTGGAGAAAATGTAAAAACCTAAAAATATTTTAGTTAAAGCAAATATAGACAATAAAAACCAACGGCAAAGGACAATGTTACAAATTTAAATGCAAAATGTGTAACTTAATCAATGGAAGTACTTTCTCTCAGTTTTCCCAAACCACGAAAACTTCAAAATAAAACATTATTCTGACTGCACCACCAACAGTATCATTTACTTAGTAACATGAAGAAAATGTTCTATCCAATACATAGGACAAACTAAACATAATCTACAAACTCGGTTTCACAATTATATATTGAACATAATTCATAAAAACATTTCCGATACTATATTTAATCATTTCAATTAGAAAAAACATAATCTGCAAGCTCTTTCTGTACAAATAATAGAAGAACTCCAATACCCTAGGACCCCTCACAAACTCAAAAGAGAACAATTTTGCATAAATAGCCTTGACACACATGTTCAATACGCCATATGATTGTCATATAGTGTTTGATTTAACTTTATTTCTGAATCTGTTGACGTAGGATGTTATTATATTTGAAAATTTCAGTTAACCCATTATTGTTATATTATTTACCTACATATATATTGTTACATGGCGAAGTCGTTATCCCCCGTTATCCCGAGCCCGAGTGGATTTTGGAGAATTATCGCCGGAGGGCCGTCAGCCCCGAGGGTGATAATTCTACAAAATCCACTTGGGCTCTAGATAAGGGGGATAACGACTGAGAACATGTAATAATCTATTTGTAGCACATACTGAACGAGAAACATTGCAATGAATCGATCTACCTTTCTCGACTCGCCTCGGCTTTGTAACTACTTTCTATGTCAGAGGCCCAGGCTCGGAGGTCATGACCTTTTAAGAAAAGCCGAGATATTTTTTATAAAATAATGCTTTTACTCAAAACCAATTGAAAAATAAAACAAAATAGAAATAAAGTGAATCTATAAATTAAGGTTTAGCAACTGTTATAGCTTACTACGCATTTTATCACGGTAAGCGTCGACCGGGAATACATCGTCTGCTAAAGTAGGTTACCACTAGTAACTGACTATAATGCAGAATTGAATGGATCCTGACCACACGACACCCGCATTCAAAATGGAGATCGGTGATTTACAAGTCAGAGAACACGAGAGAAAAATTTCAATGGATTAAAATATCGTTTTTATTGAAATTATGCGTCTTATTTTTCATAGCGTATAATTGTCGATGCAATGCCCTTTGCTGAACAGGCGATTTGTTGCGCGTGCTCATTTAAGTATTCTATTTTCACGTTCGATAACGTCAGCCGCTGAGTGGTGCAGTGGTAAAGTCGACGACTCGCAACTGTTGAGGCCCGGGAACGAATCCGGCCTCGGTTTCCCGCGAAAACTTTATGGGTTATTACACCCTTGTATCTGCCTTTCAAGGCTAATATTATGCTATAAATGAAAGTATGACCTTTGTATATGTGACGTATTTAACTGTGATATAAGGGAAAGTACAGCCAATCCACTAGAAGCCGTATTTCACGGTTGGTGTGCAGTCTGCGTGTACAACGCCAAATTTTATTGGGCTCAATCATTTGGGTTACCTAAGTCATTAATTCAAGGCATCGTTCCTGTAAAAGCAGTTTTACTGCTCCAAAAACAAAACAGATTTACCGATGAAAATTCCGACGCACGGCGATCAGACGGCTATTTTCGGGCCTCCCTGAAGTGTCAATCTGGTTCATCATTCGCATAAATAGGTCAACCTAGTAAAATCTGCCAAAATCTAATTCAAATCCAACAAAAACGTGGATGCATACAGTATATCTACCCTGAGATCTAAGGTATTTATCGGAAATCAAGACGTAATAATGAGTATGCGGATTTTTACTGTGGCAATCGTCTGCTCGCAGCGTTCCACACTCCGCTGCCGGCCCTGGCGAAAAACTTCTGCTTTGCGATAGTCCTTACCTCAAGTTCTGCACCATTATTTTCCAATGTTGTGATCAACACGGGGATATGTTTCTATTACTATCTACAATCTACTGGCCTGAAGCTAAGACACGAAAATAGACCAAGAAAACTAAGAAATTCATCGAAGCTAAAACCACAAGCTGTTGCAGACAACTTAGTTCAGGGAATGTTTCAATTTTTACACTCCCGGATGAATTGTTTCTAAGTTTCCGTTTAACTTTTGATATTTATTTGAATGGTTCAGTGCTTTAACTTAAATTTATATTTCACAATCGAAAAAAATTTACTGGTTATTCTACACTTTTACAGATTGTCTTGTAGCTTAACCAGTTTTGGTTCCGTATTTTGCATACATATGACGTCATATAACAAAAAGCCGGATCGCACGCAAAAAGATATTGCCGCGATGATGCAAATAAGTCCAAATATATAAGATAAATAGGTTATCCCACATACATAGGAATACTACTACGATATCCTATCTCGAATTCATTTCATTAAGGAATGCCCCAACACGACTTTCGGTCTCGTTGGGACATTCCCAGATGAAATGAATTCTCGATAGGATATGGCTGTAGTATTCCTATGTATGTGCGATAACCTATATTTATACCACAATATTAACTTCCAATGGCCAATAAAACCTTGTGATTACCCATTTATCCCACTAGTGAGATAACATTTTGGCGGGAACCGAGGCAGATTTCGAACCCGTGCCCGCAAGTTTCGAGTTGTCGACTTTACCACTACACCACTCAGCGGCTGACGTCATCGAACGTGAAAATAGAATACTTAAATGAGCACGCGCAACAATCGCAAAGGGCATTGTACTATACGCTTTTAAAAATAAGACGTATAATTTCCACAAAAAAGATGTTTTAATTCAGTGAACTATTTCTCTCATTTTCTGTCACTTGTAAATCACCGATCTCCAATTTCAATGCGGGTATCGTGTCTTCGGGATCCTTTGACTTGAGAATTACGGTATACTCTATTACCAGTGATAACCTACTTTAGCAGACGAAGCTTATCGTGATAAAATGTGTAGTAAGCTATAATTGTTGCTAAACCTTTATTTATAGATTCACTTTATTTTTATTTTGTTTAAATTTTCACTTAGTTATGAGTAAAAGCATTATTTGACAAAAATAGCTCGGCTTTTTTTAAAAGGTCATGACCTCAGACCCCGGGCCTCTGACACAGAAAGTAGTTACAGGCGAGTAGAAAAAGGTAGATCGATTCATTGCAATGTTTATCGTTCAGTAAGTGGTAGAAATAGATTATAGTTGTTATCCCCCTTTTGTAGAGCCCTGGTGGATTTTAGAGAATTATTCTCCAAAATCCTCTGGGGCTCTAGAACACGGGGGATAACAACTTCGTCATATAATAATCTAAATTGAATATTTATATTATAGCTTGTAGGGCTGAAAGAGACGGAGTAAAGTAAGTATGAATTAATAAATTATACTCACTACGTAAAGAAAAATAGAGGAACAATAAATCAATATCATTGTTTATTCTAACTTTGTAAAACATCTATTAAAAAGACATTTCACTCGTTGTAATTCTTTCAACGCATTTGATAAATTCTATGGAAACAATATTCCATGTTTAAAATATATTTTTAAATGCGCACAGCCCCCCAAATCACTTTCGCATTACATCTAGGTTCTCTTTCGTGCTCTTGCATACATTCACTAGTAAGACCGAACTCAGAGGAATTGGATGTACTTTCGTGCAATACTCCATTAGCTGCCTGTAAAGCCAGAATTCGAACCCGGGTCTCCCAAACGGTCGTCGAAAGAACAAACCACTGAGCCACCCCGTTTTCTCCTGTTTAATATACATCATAAGAAACATTTGAATACATACGTTAATACAGATATCCCAGCTATGAAACCTATTACTTCTACAGTGCTAATGTTCTGAAATAACTGCAATATACATGGCAACATACCAATAGTTGTCCAAGATAACGCATGTGGTTCGAGGAAAAATAACCCCCATCCGGTATAACGAAAATGATACCAAGTAAAGTTTTCCCGCTTAAAATGCATGTAATATGTGCACTTTAGACTAATTGACTAATGTTAGATAACTACTAGCCATTGCATATGAAGTTAATGACATCAGTACAACTTCCTTGGCATTAACCTCAAACTGCATCTCAGGGTAAACGCTAATCCCCAAATTTTCAAAAAGCAGATTCATGCCAGCCCTTGATTTTTAAGTTTCGCCAATTAAACACGCCGCGCTTGGGTGTTCACCGGGACTAATGCAACAGTACATCAATTGTGATGTTACATAGTCATATACCGCCACTGAGAAATCTATTTCAAAGTGAGACAAAAATGTGACCAATTTCCACAAGAAGTTGTTATGAAAGACACACATATTCTGATAGGTTGTGGAGTACAGCAAGTACATGTACATATATAGGAAACAAATTATCTGGGTACAGCAGAATGTGTCAAAGAAAGTGGGTCATTTGTGAATATAATGTTCTTAGGAATGGACTGTCGAGAAATTGCCAAATAATACCTGTATAGGATATTCTGCAACAAGACAGCCTGAGGTAGGCAGATCCTGTGATAATGCAGAGTAGTGCCTGGGAACATGAAACTAACGCATCAAATTAGACTGCTTTCACTAGACTAACGTTTCTTACTTTTGTTGATTAGTCAATTGCTCGTCTTCGAAGTTGGGACTACACAATCGAAGGTTATCTAACTCTTCTAAGGATTTCCCTGCTAGTTCAGACACACACACCACACACACACACACACACACACACACACACACACCCACCCACACACACACGTCTTTTCTACACCCAACGAAAATATCAAGATTGATCAATGGTACTGCTCCATAGGACGTTTTTTGCTTTTATCAACACACAGTCTTAATTGTTTGAAGTGTGGAGTCGGTTATAAAGCTAACCAAATATTCGTTTTGTGTGTTGGTATCTGGTTGTACTTGTGAAAGATGCGTAACTACTGAAAATAAACTGGTTTAAATTTCAGTTTTAAATATTATTATCTAAATTTAAAATTCGGAGAGTGTTTTGCTGATGAATTTTTGGACCTTCGTGAGCCGGAATTATCTCAACATCGTCAAATGTTGCCGGAGATGACAATGTATGCAACAAAAATTACAACATTATTAACGGCATCACTTTAGTAAATCTATTAATGTTATCCGTTTCATTACAGTTGGCAGAATACATAACGGACTATATTGTTAGTGATCCATAACCTTGCAATAAGGAGCGCAGACAACAGTGTAAGTATGGTAGGCAGAATAAGTCACGTAGAGACGGAAGAAAATTTGCTTGTACATGTATGTGTGTCAAGTGGATGAAGGCGAAGTACACGTGAGTGCAACCTCCCGCCGTCGACCGCAGTTTCGCCTCCGCCACTGATCGTTTGCACCTCCGTCGACACCGATTACATCCCTAGACAGCAATTTCTTACTTGAACCCTACTGTGATTGTCTCAACAAGACCGCGGGAATGTAAGCATTGATGGGGATCGAGTGTGGACGTACATTAATTCAGCTCCGTCAAACCTTAAGCGCCGTGTAGTGCTGCAAAATTCGAAGAAGTGCTTGGAAAAACAGTATCGTCTTTGAAAGAATAGACGGCACTCTGTCTCGGAAACTGCAGTCAGTTTCGTCGATTTCCAGAAATAAAAAAGGCCTAAGGCCAAGACTCAGTTGTTGCAGTACGCTTTAGGAGAAGGCTCACTTCTTCAGGATTGTGTTTGAAAGGGGTAGCCTTTGAAAAGGTCCCAGATACGCTGCCTATTATGAATCAAATGTTAAATAATGGGATCCCGATATTGTTGTTGCTCCCACCAGACGAGGCAAACTGTCCAAATTCCTTCACCTAGGTCATAACGCACAGAAGTACCAACTTTATAGAAGGTAATTTTAGACTGGAACCAATCAGCTTGTACAATTTTTGATTGGATTGTTCAGACTTTCACCGTCGCTACACCAATGTTTACTGCGCACCACCAGCTTCAAATAAGATTAGCTCGTAGTAATAAAAAATTGAACTGAATATGTCGGCATTCTCATGTACAGAAACAAAACCCCATCTAGCAGGTTACCAGAAAATTTTTTGACTTGTTTTGCCGCAACATGGCAACTCAAAAAAGCTAAAGGAACATAAAGTACGTATTTTTTACTAACTGCCTGTTGTTAAGTTGCAAGACGTTTTCAAATCCGCATGCCACAAGATGGCAGTTCTCCAACTGTATCAAGGAATCTTAGGTACAGGGTATGCAGAAGACTGTATCCATAGATGTTTCAATAACTACATGATATTACGGAAGGGTAATTTTTCTATATTATTTGCTAACGTTTATTCACATTTTGCTTTAATCTCACATTTTTGTTTCTTATTTTACATACTTGTTTCAGGTAACTTGAACTGACACTGACTGAACACCAGACGTCATGAAGTTCTTCGCGGTATTCATTATATTGATGCTGGCTGTGGGCTGCATCCAGGCGCTGCCGATAGATGGCAAAGGCGTTGGTGAGAACAATAACTGTCAGTGCTCTGGGCCGAGTTCCGCAAGATTTCGCTAGTAAAGTTAAAGTGATCACCTGCAGTTCTTGTAATGCCTGGCGAAGTTTTGCGTTCTCGCTAGCTTCTTGCATCCGCATAACGTGAGCCTGGTCGAGTTTGCGACGTGGATAGATGGCTTTAGAAATTGATTTAGGACTTTCCCCACTAATCAAAACGGTCTCAAAACATTTCTTACCGCAATGGAATTCTATTTCTGCTACCAACTAAAATTTCGAAGCCATCAACTACTCAAAACGTTTTCATAGTTTATTGGGGTTTGTCAACCTTGAAAGTGGTGTATTGAATGCATTGTCTGTGACTTGAAATTAGAATTCAAGATCAGACGAACATGGTCATGCTTATATCAGATAAACGTTGATACAAGCGTGTGATGAATGAGTTATTAAGCACTATCACAGGAGAAGAACCACTTTTCTATATCAGCTCTTGAGAAGATAACAAGCATCTGCGTCTGGGCTGATAAGTACCGTTATTTCATGTTTTAACCTTTATAACTGTAGGCAGATTGACTAAAAGTTACGGTACATTAGCTACTGAAAGCCATGAACTCAGAGGTATCCATGGTGTTCTTAACAAATGCAAAACAAAATACTGAATAACGAAATACTGAATAACGAAAAAACGAAACAAAGAACTGAAAAGGTCTACATGTATTACTTTTCGCTCATTTAATCTATTCTTTAATAAAAATTGACAAATGATAAAACATTATGCTAAGTACATACAAAAAGTAGTTAATATTCTCTACACTAAGATTGACCTTACATGTAAGGTTACCATGACAACACGGAAAGACAACATCCAATGTTACACAGTGACACTGTTTGAAAATTTAAAATGAATAAGCAGCGGATTTAAGGGGGTGGGCAAGAAGGCCATGCGACCCCTAAAAATTTCCCGGATGCCAATGGCAGTTTGATTTTCTGACCGGAAAAATCCACTTTAATACTCTGGCCTGCCCCCAAATTCAAAATCCTGCATTCACCCCTGTTAATTGATAATGATCTGTTCTCCTTCCAGGAACACGCCCTCCAACACTCGTTATGCAACAACAGGTGTTTCCACCACTTTGTACATTGTAGTCGTGTTATTCCATCGTCACAACCCCCCTCCGAACCTCAGCCACGGGGTGAAAATACATACATTCACCGTTAGAATTGTAAGAATGAAGTACGGCTGTGTTTTTACAAGGAAATAATGCCCTCTATTTCAGATATACAGGAAAGAAATTCTGGGAATTGTAATGATCGGGTCTGTGCCAAGGACTGCAGAGCAGGAGGCAATAGAAGTGGCGGATTCTGTACCTTCGGAATTTGTTTTTGTCATCGTACGTAAAAATATACAAAACAAAGGAGCATAGAATGAGTGGTTACGATTCGTGACTAAACTTTTTGAAAAATACGCTTCCATGTTTAAAGAAAATCAATACCAAACGCCAATAAATTTGCCAATTCCTGTTACAAAAGCCACAAAAAGGCAGGAAACGATATTAAATGGCAACTTGGCAAAAATCTTCTCTTTCGGCCAGCTACCACATCCCAAGAGCACAATTACTCCTGGTCGATCAGAGTACCACCGCGTCACTGAATCCTTGGGGCTGGAGAAAAACGCGTCTGCATAGGGTTAACAACAGAGGCAATTTTGGAAGTTTCCAGTGAAGGCTTCAACACTGTGGTAGTCAACTTATATGCTTCACGAGCTGCACTGATGCTCTAATCAGTGGCTGATTTAGTGGAGGGGGGCTATGAAAGCTATGCACCCCCTAAAAGTTCCCCAGATTCCATTGACAGTTTTATTTTCTGGTGGTAAAGATCCTTTATACTACTCTGGCCTTCCCCCTAAACTCAGAATCCTGCATCCACTCCTGCTAATTGATAATGATCTGTTCTCCTTCCTGGGACACGCCCTCCAATAGTTGTTATGCAGGTGTTTCCGCCCCTTTCTACATTGTGGTTGTGTTATTCCATCGTTGCAACCCCCCTCCGAACCTCAGCCACGGGGTGAAAATACACACACTCACAGTTGGAATCGTAAGAATGAAGTACGAATACATTTTTGCAAGTGAATAATGTCATCTATTCCAGCTTCGAGAGTATACAGCAACTGTTCCGATTCTGAATGTGACATAATGTGCACAGATAGAGGCGCTAAAAATGGAGGACACTGTGGCTACTCTGGATGGTGTAAATGTCGCTGTACGTAAAAATATACAAAACAAAGGAACATAGAATAAGTGGTTACGGTTTGTGTCTAAACTTTTATAAAATAATCTTCTTAAGAAAATCAGAACCCAACGCCATTAAGAATTGCGATTTTTATTACAAAAGGCACACAAGAATCACCTATTTCAGCCACCTCCCGCACCTTAGGAGCACAATTACCCGCGGTCGATCAAAGTACCACCGCGTCACCGCATCGTTGGGGCTTGGAAAATCGCGCCTTACTTTAACGCGTGCTATGTGACTTCTAAAAATGTAAAACTACACAAATACACTATCACCGCATCAATTCTCTCATACCACGTATCTTTTGATGCAGAATCTAGTGGCAGCTCATTGAACAGCAAAGCGAAGTCCACAAGATGTTGGTAAATAACAATAGCTCACTTGCGAGTCTCCAGATATTAAATATATTAATGTGACATCACCGGAAGTAAGGCAAAACTCGCCATATTGCCCTTGTTTTGCACAAGAGTTTTTGCTACACGCGCTAAACCTTAGTGAATTTACATGAAGAATTTTACGCTTAATAATTACCACAACTACAGTAGTTGATGGATCGTGGAATAACTGTGACTGGACGGAGAAAAGGTGAACTTATTGTTGTGCGAAGATGTGAACGGCCTAAAATTGGAACTCGACCCCAAATAGGTAATTAAATCGCCCTGAATGCCGCAGACACACATAGGGGCCCACAGTACATCCCCATAAAAAGTTTCTCATTTCAAAATGCAACAAAGAAATCAAATAAAACATGCAACAAATATCTTGAACATATACATGAATATCTGTCGCGGTTCGCTGGAGTTTCTCTCACCGGGCGCCATTCTGAGGAAATTATGAGAAATTACGCCTGTTGACGAACAAAAAGTACAAGGGACACAAATGTTACAAATTTCACTTGATATCGTCGCATGCTGTTTTGCAAATGTCACATGCCCGGTCACGCTCTTCACTCAGTCTTGTGCTTGCCTTTGCCTCATAATTCACGTGACTCAGTTGAAATACTTTGTGTTTACGCATTGGCATGTGCAGAAACAAAATGGGTCACTGAGGAAAGTAAGCGCTTATTTAAGTGATAGTTTGAATTTGAGAATGTGTTTTTGGCGATGTGAAAACTCTTAGTCGGTGAGCAGATTTCGCCTACCGCCCTTTTATAATACACGACACGAAGTTAATACAGAACGCGATGGGAAGTGTTTGAGTGCGAATCTGACTTACATTTTCCATAACAGCAATGATTGTTCGGCATTTTTCACACTAAAACATTTAAAACTCGGAGTAAGCGGGACGGAATAGACTCTGCTAACGTATTTGACAAATGGCCAAACGAACAGCTTTTGCCCTAGTTTCGGTGAGGTCACTGTCAAGTCTCACAGAATCTTGCGTTATTGTAGTTAACCCGCACGGGACCAATGGTCGGTTGCTTTCATGAATCTGCAAAAAGTAGGGACTCAACTAAGTTCCCTAAATTTACCGCGGACATGTGAAATTACTGATAATCTGTTTTATTTTTTATTACTTAGTCAAATCAAGAGTGAACTCTACGTTCAGTTCTAGATGTTATTAAACATTAGTAGCGAACTGTTAAAAAATAATTGCAGGCGGTCTGGTACACGTTGTACCAGACGTTCGCAGGCCGCGCATGTGAGCCCATTGCACTGATCACCTGGAAATATTTTGTGCTTTATTAATATATACCGGAAATCGAGCTGAGGAGCTAGAGACCTGACTCAAGGGTCCAGCATTGGTGTGGCCCAGTGGGGCTCGAACCCACGACCTCGAGTAAAAAAGGCGGCACGATCACACTAAGCCACACTAGTGTCTCCTCAAAACTGTTAGGGCAACGTCCCTAATTTTTGGGACTTAAGTCTCTATTTATTTTCACTGACTGAAGTGCTGAGTGTTAGTTAAATTACTAGAGTTTGTCATCAGTGAAAAACACCTCATGGTAAAGATAAGATGATTGAAAGAGATTACACGTGATTTATGAACTACACAAGTACGCTAACGATTTTGCGGTTACTGACTGACTCAGAGTCTGAGACGAGTCTGAATTTGGGATAAGGTCCCATGGGTCCGGGAAATGAGAATAATTTAACTTGCAGTTATTGTCGTTTTTGTCAAAGAAGGATCCTTTCATAATTTTAAACGTTAGTGTTATCACTAATTAATTAGACCTCACAAACACGGGGACACTTCTGACGCCGAGATGACCATGGTTTCATCTGTGAAATAACTTTTCAGACATTTTAGAGCCGCTTTACTCCAAATACTATTGAAAATTTCGCTACAGCCTACCGGTGTTCATATAAGAATGCTCCAAGGCCTTGGAAAACGAATCATATCCCCAGTCGAAGTAGCTAGTGACCGGTTGCATGAAACACTCCAAAAAGGGACTCAACTAAGTTCCCTAAATATACTGCGTAATTGTGGACTTGTGAAAAACTTATTGTCCTTTCTTATGCTGTTTCAGTTTCATTGCTTAGTAAGATTAAAGTCTAAGTTAAATTCTGAATATTAATGAAATTAAGTAGGGATCTTCTCATGCAACTTCCTAATTTAAAGACTAAGTACCTATATACATGTATTTTATTTGAACCAAGGACGTAGTTTTAAATTATATGATTAGATTATCTTATTAGTCAATTAGGACCTCATTATTTGAAATAAAATCGTGAGAAAAATTCTATATGTGATTAAAGAACGACACAAATACGCAACAGATTTAAGGGTCCCTTTTGGGACTGTTTCATGCAACTGGGCACAGGTGGCTTCGCAACAAATTACTTTGTAGTCGGTTCCAAAAGCTGTAGTTGGTGCATGTTTCACACTGGGGAATGTCGACACTGCTGCCGGAAATCTATAATTCGAACTTAAACTACATGTACAACTCTGACTTGAATTTTGAAAATTCTTCACTCTACATCTGTGTCAGTCTGTACTCAACACAAGTCTCTTTCATTGTGTTTTCCAGTATATCACGATTGTAATTGCATAACTTTTGTTTTAATCTTGTGTTTCAGACGTTTGATAGGCCAATGAAATTTTCGACATTTACACCAGTGTACTGACGATAAAGGCAAAATAAAGATCGGTCAAAGCGACTTTCATTTCTTTCTTTATTGCTGCATTTCTCGCTCCCTCTCATGAATATCGATGGCTGGGAGTTTGAACTTTGATCAACTTCAAAACGAGGCTGAAACAGTGAACAGCTGGACAACTGAGCATTGGGTGCCTGGGAAGACATTGGCATCAGATCCCTTAACAAGAACATGAATTAGTTTTCGTGAATGCATCTTTTGTGGAAAAACTTGAACTACTCACAACATGCCTAGCTGCAGGTGCCCAATAAAATGGGACGTACGCAGAAATGTCATTTTTGTATGATTATGACAAAAAGTTAGATGGCTTTGAGAATATCTGATTAATAGCATTCAGAATCAATATTGATTAATAGCATTCAGAATCAATATTGATTAATAGCATTCAGAATCAATATTGATTGAGTAATTAGCACACATAATTCCGTTTTAAGTTGCTCAAAATTTGTGCATATGTACTTTTAAGCCAATGGGTCAAACTTGTTTACATGTAGTTTTGATGTCAAGATCTATATTTAGATGATGTTTATCACTTCGGTTACGGGGTCAATGGATTCTAATAATCCTAGAAATTTCTGACAGAAAATCGAAACAGCCAATGATATGGTTGAATAAGAAAATGTGGTTTTCATTAGCCAATCCTTAAATAAGTATATTAATACAGTTTGGGTGGAAATTTGCAAAATATTCATACACAGTTAAATGGTTGAAGCTATGAGACTTGCTACAGCGTACAGAAGAAACTGTACAACATATTGTGGAAGATTCTAAAGAGGATATCGGCAAGGGCAATGATTAACGTACCGAAACTTCATTAAAAGCTTGTCACTATACGTGTTGCGTCACGAAACACTGTGACTTGCACATGGGCGGCGCACCAGAGGGGACTGGGGGGGGCTATATCCCTCACTGTTTCAGTGCTGCACCGCCCATGGTGCATGGGGGGTGAACCACACGGGGGGGCTAAGGGCTTTAGCCCCACCTCTTTCGGTGCTGCGCCGCCCATGTTGCATAGGGAATCCTGAGGAGAAGATATTGCCTGCAAGTGTTGCGTCAGCTAGGATTGTGACCAGCAAGTACACTGACACAGCCCCGTACGCGTCACATATAGGACTGTTATACAACAAGTGGGGAGTTCTATAGCTTCGATAGAAGATAAGATGTTTGATTACTTTTAGTTAATTTACTGAAGTAATCCTTACAGTGGGTGTTACCGTAGACTGTTACTTTCTTTTATTGTTAGTCTACTTAATTAGTGGTTATTATATAATCAATTAATTACTAGATTAACTAATTCACTCTCCATCCACGCACAACCTCAAAGTATAGCTATCTTTTAAACAAATCCACTGCCAATTTCTGACTTCTAGGAGCCAGTCCGGGAGCGTTTGATTTAAGTTTTACGTGATTGTGCTGAATAGTTTTGAATCCAGTAATTACCATTTGAATATTAATCAACGACGTCCACTCTGGAAATTATACCCTTCCTCTACAAAGGATTGTGAAAAGTACGTTGCGTAAGCGAAACAGTTCGATTATACCGGTGAAAAGTTGAAAAATTGCGGACGAGCCCTTGCAGCAGGTCTACGAGTGTAAAGAGCGTGCCCAAAAACGGGAGATGGAACAGGAAAAGTTTCAGTTGAACAAGCTGAATACGAATATAAGGTCGAGTAAGAACGAGCCGAGTGAACCAAAACTGTTACATTTGAAAAATGTTGCTCAGCAGCTACTATCAATTGGTTAGCGAGAAGTATTTTGTCCAATATCATACTTTAAACAAGTCAGATATTGACTAAGTAATGCTGGCGCGAAACCGGCAAATATAAACCAGACACTTGAGTTTGTCTGTTCCTCGATCACCACTGACCTCACTCACTAGGCTAACATAATAAAATATAAAGGTTGGACTATAAAAATTGGTTTGCTCAGAATTTTCTCAAATGCGCATGGAAATTAACAAATTCAGCACGAAACAATTTTTTGAATACCTTCTTTCAATTTATCACATTTAACTGCCTTCGAGTGGTGATTTGCAAACAAAAGTATTGTAACCCATTAAGGATATTTTTGACATGGCAGACGACATTCGTACACATACGGATATTTCATAGACAGTACTGAAGTAATTCCAAAGCTCTGTTTTAGCTCGCCCTTTACATAATTTAATTTCGGCATGAATGTTTATATTTTGGCAGCAGGTGTCACTGCTGCTCCATATTAAGAGGCATGTAGAAAAGCATGAAACGGGTGTAAACTAAAACATTTTAAATGGGAATATTCTTATGACACAATATATTAATAAAATAATGATATTTGTTTCACTCTGATGTTTTGAAAAATGGTGAAAAACATGACAGTACAGCTCTGAAACATCAGTTTGGAGTTAACCAAGGTCGGGGTACCTGTATAAAGTAGTGAATTGCAGTGACATGTAAGACTACCGAAACCAGAGACTGCACTGACATACACTGTGGCAACCGAACACCTGCTAATGATTGACAGGTCTTCTAAATTTGTAGTTTGAAGATTGCAACATTTTAAATACATTGTTTATTTCTTTCTGACTTTAAAGGGCCACCTTCTCTCTTGAACATTGGTCCATCTTTCATCAACTTGGAGTCCTCGTAATCTTACAATGTTGATGTCCAAACTGGATGAATTCTGATTGACAGTAGACGTACATGTACAAATGATACATTGGACGTCCTTGGCAGGGACGTCCGCTGCATGACTCTCGTTACTGGGAATTCCATGTGTGCTTCACTTTACACAAAAATCTTCCCAAAAGCCGATATCAGACCTTTAATTAGTATCATAGTTTATTTGGGAAGATGAGACTCAGAGGTTAAGGACGCCTCTGGTATAAATTACAGACGTCTTAAGAATGATTCCATATAAAAACCATATGAAAATAAAAAATCACTACATACTCAAAAATTCATACAGAACTAATACTTTGTGCATGTGTTGGGATGCTGGCCCAAAGTACACTGCTGCAATATTTGCACTCAATGACCTTTGGTTACCGAGATATGACCTATTTGGCTATAAAGTCATATTTTGCATTTTTTCATGTCAGTAAAACTGCATTTTTTGAACGGCAAAAAATCAGACTTGGAAAACTGGTGACAAAGTTTGACACTGATGGTCATTAAGATTCATGTAAGGTTAGTAAGAAAATGAAATTTGCAACTCATAGGTACAATTAAATTTCCAGCAGGGGAGAAAACTCCGAGACCACTTTTCAGGCCAGTCACAAGTGGCAAGATGTTGCTTAACCTGCCTGCTATATCGGAATATATTTGAAGTTGAAATTCTCTTTGTAGACACTTCTAAGATTGAACTTTGATAATTGCTTTTAAAAAAACTTGTCTCTTATATATTTAGTTTTAAACGTGGCCCTCGAATTTGGGCATTTTTGTGATGTGGCCTTACTCTGACTGACAAGAGAGTTGAGGCTACTCTTTTAGTTTAGAGATATCACCTAAAATATATGATCTAATATCAACAATGGAATATCACAAAAATTTAAATTTCACTTTTGAGACCCCAATTTTCTAAAACACTCCATTCTTCGTTTAACTTTACCAATAGCACTTTAGGGTTCGAGATTACATGCACTTCCTGTCACTGCAAAGAATATGGAGGAATTTCCTTCTTGTACATTTGGTCAATTTTCGTTACATACGTGTGATCGCGGAGGAAATGTGGCCTTCATTAGGTGTGTTAAAGACGTCAGAAGTCATCTGAGGTCGTGCAAAGTGCCACAGAAGTTTGAAACTATATCGGAATTACAGCTGATTCTTGCCAGAGCTGGAGATAGGAGGTTGGACTGGCAAACCAATGGAAATGCGCCGTTATATATTTTACACATCGACATGAGTTTGGACTTGGTTTTAGACAAAAACTGACGTGCTGTTATCACGAACACACAGAATATTGTCAGAGGGATAAACCAGGAACAAGCAAAACAGGATCTGATGTCATCTCTCACCCCACACCAAGTTTTGGTTGTAATGGATTTTGCAATGAAGTTCATACCCATCAGTTTCCGTGAAGCACAGTCCGACTGGTTTGGTAAAAAGGATGTCATGGCACGTGGCGGCTTGTATCACAAAGAAAGGTGAAAGCCATCAGGTAAAAATAAATCCTCAATTAGTATTCAAGGTGTTACAAAGTAATTCTCAGATGTGCTCAATATTAAACAGAAAGCCAGTGATGAACAATGTTGTTGCCTTTACCTCTTTTTAGTATATTGATTTACTGTAACAGTCACAAGATACAGGGAGTGTGCACTTAATATCTAGTCTTTTTCTTGCCATTTCCCAACAAAAGCTTGACAGTGATGCATTATTTTTCTCTTAGTAGATTTTGCACACAAGCCTTCATTTTAACTGAAGCCATTTTGTACTTATGGATGATTTTCATATCTTTGTGAAGGGGAAATTTCCCCCCTCCCTAGAAATGTTTTGAAGGAGCTACTGATATAATAACCGTGTTGAGACGAACCATGTTTGAAGTTGAGTGGCGTGATTGCGGTTTAGGTGGTAATAAGATATAATAAGGTAGTTCTTTAAACTAGCTGACCTATTTGACTTACATAATTATTGTATTTCAGGTACATACTTACATCCATACTCTAGATGCCTGCAAGCAAGACTTTTTCACTGTTTGCTGTTTAACGCTAGATGTGCTAAGGCAGGTGAAAGCTAGGGATCCACAAATAACGGAAGCTTTCCTACACTCCGACAATGCCAATTGTTACCATTCAGCCGCCCTTCTGATTCATTTGTTCTACATATCTGGTAACACCGGCATCTCCATTCTGCGTTACGACTTCAGTGAAAGTCAGAAGGGAAAAGACATCTGTGACAGGAAAATCGCACCCTTGAAGGCCCATGCCAAGTACTTCGTCAATGAAGGCAACAACGTTCAAAATGCAGTCGACCTGAAACATGCGCTAGAGTCTAGAGGAGATGTCAAAGGCTGTTAGGTGTCGTCCTGTAGTGTGAATGCCCCAAAGGTCCTCCCCAAGCACAGTATCCCAGGGATAAGTTTGCTGACAAACTTTGAGTATTCCGCAGATGGCATTCGAGCATGGAAGGCCCATAGAGTAGGGGAGGGAAAACTTGTCATCAACAAGTCATGTAAACTGTTGCCTCTGAAAAGTCTTGACCTTGCAACACTCGAGTGTTTTACAACTCCAAGGGTTGAGTCGGGGCTGGTATCCCGTGAACGTCATACGAAGTTCACATGCACACACTATGGGTGCTCGAAATCTTTTCCTACAGATGCTGAGCTAAGTGAGCACTTGGATGTTGGTGCTCATTCATCATCCCTCCAGAACGAGACTCAGTTCGACCACATTTCAAGACAATCCGAGATTTCATCCACTACCACAGCTGTATCATCACCTGAGTTGTCCCCCGTTTACGTTATTGATCAAGTCGCCGCAGGATAGGGCCCTGAAAAGTACTAGAAAAGCGGTCCGCTTCTCTGAGAAGGTAAAGATTTAACCCAGTGATATATTTTCTGAAGGTGAACAGTCAGGCAGAAAACAACAGCCAGCTGAGGCTGTGAAAAGATGATGCGAGAAACCAGGAATAAGCAAAGAAAAGTTTTTTCCTCTGAAGAGTGGCTGTCGGAGTAGCAGATTGCTGGATTTTTTCCCGTATGGTTGTCGCGTTTCGAATCGGAAATATTCAGAATATTGAAGATGCTGATGCTGCTGCCCACGAGTTTGCCTCAATGAATGAGTTGGAGCTTGAAGTCATGAATGAGTTATCATAAACCGAGGAAATTATGAACATGTTTTAGTTGTTGTCTATTCTTACGATATTGTTGTGGTCATCATTATTGTAGCTAGGGGACTGGGGCCCACCCTGGGCGAAATTGGAAAAAAATGGAATATGACGCGAGTTAGGGGCTTCCATGGGGGAGAGATTTGAGTGGTGGCCGTTTGGGGAAAATAATCCAAGCCACTGATGGTCAACATTGAAATCTTCTGTCACTTTTTACTAGCGTTTTTTGTTTTATGTTCAGTTTGAGACTGGTAAAGCATACTTTTTACATGATTGATTCTCTTGAAACTACTGAGATTTTTAAAGGAGTGATTATCTAGTTTTGAGAAACGTCTATCTTAGACATGTGTACTGAGCAAAATAAAAAGACTTTGTGTTTCAGTAGCTCTTGTTTTCTTCAAACAAAATACAGTTTTTTGAAGTGTTGTGTAGAAATGCATCATACACTAAACCTAGCATACCTACAAGAAACTGTGCTTTTGAGTCCGCCGCATGAACGGAATTTACATATTGTGAAACTTTTAGCTGGTAAGTCGCAACAACACCCAATTGCTTAAATACTGGTTTGGAAAGCCGGTTTCTTGGATATCACTGAAACTATTATGTTTTCAATCGTAAATATCCGTACCTGTTATTTTTCTGAAATTGCAAATTCCACTGGCGCACTGCCACCATGCTCGGTCGCTTTTGTGTAGTACAAGAAGCATTGCGTGACACTTTGTATGTCCAATAACACGACACTTCTGCTCGTATCCACCGTCCTCTTTTCAAGTGTGATCTCGAAGATCTTGATTAGTTTTAGTATGAACTTTGCTAATAGTTTTAGAGGACTTTTTCATGCGCATATACAGGGATTTGTCCAGGAGGTCTGAAAATGGACCAGCATGCACTGCAGGCAGTGCGTGGGATTCTTAGTCAGTTACGGTGTTTGAAAACTGGCCAAGCAATGGGTAATGGGCACCCTTAATAAGAATAAAACCTGCTTCTCTGAAGTATGAGATGGTGATGGGGTTGTATTATTAACTCATAAGTACATTAAAATTGACTTTTTTGATTTCTGTAATCCTATAACAAATTTTTATTTTTGCACCAGCAAAACTGAAAATCCGCGAAGAAAAAATCTCTCATACAGCTTCCCATGATCTCCTTCGTCACTAATGTAGCAAAACGAATGATATTTGTTCTATTTGGCATTTTGGTCGATAGATAATTGCACAATCGAGTAGCGCCTCCTAGAGTCTTTTAATCAAACTGACAGTCACAGATTGGCAGAAAAGTGTGTAAGTGAGTTATGTAAAAAACTGACTGCACAAAAACTATGAAAGAGACAAGATTTTTTATTCTTGCGTTGGGCTGAACAAAGACAGCAGTAACAGATGGAAGTTAACTCATGTTCCAAAAAAATCCGATATAGATTTGGGAGAGTGATAAAAATGCGTAAAAATGGCCTTAATAATAAGCAGTGAAAATGATATTTTTGTAGGCTAAAATGGGAGGACATAAAAAATCAAAAAATCCATCCGAACTAGTTTTTCTTGTACGTTATTCTTTCTTCTTTCTGCTGTATAGTTTATTTTTTCTATAGCGTGAAGCGATGATGTGTTGTTGCTGACAAAATGTTACCTACTTCCAAGTACTATTATTTGCTATTTTTCGGAAAAAGTACAAAGTGGTCGTAAAAAGGGTAAAAAAAAACTCGGAAACTCTTAAAAATTCAGGCTCAGGTTTCTTTTGACAAGTCCAGCTGATGTGCTAAGTTTCAAAAAAATTGGTGATTTTGCATATATAGCCCACCATCTGGTTTTTATATGGAATTGCTCTTAAGCTTCTGAACGTACCTAATACACAATAAGCGATACCACAAGGTATGACATTCGTGACTAAAAATATTATGGGTACTTCATTAATTTACTACAGCCGTCCATATCAAACGCAAAACCCAGTAAATTTAAACAAAACAGGGCTTCAGCAAACCACAAGAAAATGTATGTTTTTCTGATAACATTTACAGTGTCCTGCTCTGGACATCGAGCGCGCAAAAATTCACAATCGAAGCACAAAATTCTGCCCCAAAACCAGATGCATACTGTCAGTGTGTCCCACCTGAGTTGATACGAACTCATCCGATGACTTACGGATGGACGGCAATTGCCGATTAATCACAGAAGTTTTCGGAATGGTCTGCATAAGTGTGGAGTTATTAATGTTGTGCCCTTCTGGAATTAACTCGCAATGAATCTACAAATTCCATGCAGCACATTGACAGTAGGCATCGGCTTTTTGGGAAGATTTTTGGGCTTCGATCGTGAATAAGTTGCGAACTTGATGTAGCAGTGCACCGCAATGAGGTAGATGCGCCGTCATTCAATGTTAGTAGAGGGCGCTCCTAAACCCGGTGTACAAAATTAGGTCAAACACGCTTGGCAACGGATTCTTCCTGGGGCTTGACGTGTGTTGAGCTGCGAAAAGAATTGGCCAGACGGGGAGCAAGGAGCTCAGGAAGAAAGATCGAATTGATAGAAAGGTGAGATGATTGTTTCTGATATTGAATTTATTAATTTTTTAGAGTTTCTAACCTTATTTTATATCTAAAAGCCTAGAACAATCACCCGCCTTTGTGTCGTGCCATTTAAATATGGTGTTCTTTCGGCCTCGTCTGCACGCTAATACCGTGTCCGAGAATTCGGCTTCAGCTTGTACCTGAGACGAACTTTTTGGTTTTGCTTCTGATTTTATATTATCTTCTTGATATTTTTTCGGAATTGCCAGGTTCAGTTGTGTCAAAATTCCGCGAATGGCGTGCAATAAGTGAGCGAAGTACTTCATGCTCAACCAGGCAGACAGGCTCTGCCTCGGCGTAGCAACATATGAAAAGCATTCGTTTTTTGTTCAGTCTTTCATGTTGTCACATGAATTCTTACTGAAACAGGTATTTTGAAATTACATTGAATTAGAAATTGCTTTTTATTTGATTTTTGTAGACTGCAAGCATATGACAGGAATAACAATTTTCAAGACCAAGTTGTCAATATCATTGACATCAACACAGTGCCTGAGTGGCCTAAGTGTGGCTTCAAGCAGTTGACTAACGACAACTTGGTACATGTGCCACCAGTCACTGAGCACCACATCAATGGGTACTTAACGCTAAAAATGACGATGGACATGCAAGCCTCAGGAAATACTCAGGCAGTGAAAAAGGGGAAACTGTTATTAGACTCCAATCGTCTTGATGCCTGTAGCTTTGTCGAAAGTGCAGATGGCAGTGTCTTCCTGTCTGGTATTTGTGGAGCTTCCATGAAAGGGGTAAGTTATTTATCTAAATTCAAGATTCAACTTGTATGAATAGTGTACCCATTTGAGTTAACATCCATAATGTTCATTAATAAATTGATGAAGTAAACAGTCAAACCCAAAGCAACAAAAGATGGTGAAATTTCTTAAAATTCAAGGGTGGGTATTTACTCCTGAGCAGTTATGGTATGTATCATCTTACTTGAATGATTGTAACTTTACGAGGGCTTGCTTTGTAAATACTGTACTTACAGTACTCAGACTTCGTAAGGTTATTTCTTATGAGTTATGGTTATACCAGGTCTACTTGCTTTGTACGCAATAACAGCCAGACTAGGAGAGAGTTCACATAATGCTATTATTGAAATTTGAATGATGCCTCGTAACTAGATATGCACGGGCGGTGTACCACAGGGGGGCTGTGGGGGCTTTACCCCTCCCCCCACTTTTTCAGTGCTGCGCCACCCATGATATGCCATTGTGAATACCTTGAAATCTCCTAATATTTAGTGTATTTCATTTGCTGATATGTTATGTTTAAAACTATGGTCATATCTGTTCTCAGGTTGGTTATTCTCTGAAAGTCAAACTCAGCTCCAGAGGGGAAGTCACCAATGGTCACTGCGAATGCCCAGCCGGAAAAGGCCCATTTGCAACCTGCAAACACATAGCAGCCCTTCTGTTCTGCATAGCAGACATTCGAAAAAGTGGTAGTATCGGTACCCTCAATTCTTCGTGCACAGACAAACTACAGACTTTTCATCGCCCAAGCAAAAAATTTGCAGGTATCTCAGCGGTTATGTTTTTTGTGAAAAACAAATTTACTTTAATTGTATTTTAATTAAACTACGCAAACAGTTGCGCACTGAACATAAAATTAATGAAATCTTATAGTAAATAAGGTCAATGGTTTACTGTCGTTTTTATTTAACCATAGTACAGTATCCATTCAGGTTAAAGCCTAGGGCATTAAGGGGCAAGTTAAAAATCAATGGACTGGTGTTAATGCAACAAAACGTGGGCACTTGAAAGGGAAATTTGTTTAATATTTGGTGGGCGTGTACGTAGCCGAACGTCAAATTCTGTTTTTTGAGACCAAAATGTATCAGCTCTAGCGAATTTGAACTATATTATATCACATTTTAACGTTTAAAATACTTTCATAGTATGTGTAACTTATGGCTGACCACATAATTATACTATTCTTCAGGATCTCCAGTCAAGGCCCAAAAACTTTTCCGAGGGCGCGAGCTCGAACTGGCTGATCCTAGACCTGTTCATCTTGTGCAGAGGGAAGGGCGCTTTGAGAATATGCGTAGCATCCTCGTCAACTTCTGCTCAAACAACAACATCGACATTGCAGCGAGGTACCTGACAGAAGGCACTAATCTTCAGGCAGCCAGTATAGACCACCATTATTTAAAGAGGCCACTGACAGAACAGGTGGTTTTTAATGCAGTTAAGGTAATAGTTCTTAACACAGTACTATGCACAATCTGCATGTTGAATAATCGACTCATGAAATTTCGACACGGTGCCACCAAAGGGTGGCTAACTTCGATTTCGATGACATTTCGACTTATATATATTCACCTTTGGCGAATTGCAAGTAACACAGTTAAAGACAGCATCTGTACATTAAAAAGGGGATGGACTTAAATTTGTTACCAGGAATGCTGACTTGTGTACCTGCATTTACCTTTTTAATATAAGTTTCTATTACTTTCAGGTGACTAAGGATGAGGCAGCCTCTATCGAATCCAAGACTAAGAAACAGTCTACTTGTCAGCTTTGGTTTGATGAACGTGAGTGGCGCCTGACTGCATCAAGGTTCGGGGAAATATGTTCTTTAACGGCGCGCCGCAACAAGGAAAAACTCTGCAAATCCCTGGTTACATGTAGCCCCATCTGCACTGCGGCAACATCACATGGTTTGACGTATGAAAAGATTGCCATCGAAAAATTTGAAAAGGTAAGTGTGAAGGTCTTTTGTTTTCAGAAAATAAGTTAGACTCAATCACAGTAAATGTAAAGGGTGTTTTATCTTAGTTGATGTCTCAAAACGACTGCTTTGCAGCTTTTTGGCAAACTGTGTCGCACACCCTTAAATACAGTATTCATTTTTATACATTGTATGCTTACAGCTGTTCAAGATGAAGGTGAGACCATCAGGATTGGTGATCGATACGAACTGCAATTTCTTAGCAGCGTCACCTGATGGTGTAACCTCAGACAGCGTGGTTGAGGTCAAGTGCCCCTATAGCGGCAGAGAACTTATGATTGAGCCAGGCAAAGAGTTCAGGTTCCTGCAGAAGACAGATGGTTGCATGTCATTGAAACGCAGTCACAAGTACTTTGCACAGGTTCAATGTCAGCTCCACATTACCAAAAAGAGTCTCTGTCATTTTGTTGTTTTTACATTTAAGGACTTCAAAGTCATTGAAGTGCCTTATGATCGTGAATATTGCGAACTCAGTTTGATCCCAAAGTTGAAAGCATTTTATAAAGTGATACATGTGCCTTACATTGCATCAACGTTGTAACCATGTAACTATGTTGTATTGACCAGACTTCACAAAACATTGCTGAAATATTGTCTCAGTCGTCTAGTTTTGTCGAACTGTTCTGTGGAAACATGCTTGCAAAGTGCATTTTGAAAAGTACGATGAGATATTAGTTAATAAAAGTACAGCACTTTCTATTCGAATTCAAGCTTCCATATCATATTTACACAGGAACATACTTTACAAAGACAAGAAGTGAAATGTTACAACCATTCACTGCATAACACTCTGATACTGATCATCACATAATACTCGTGTATTGAAAATTTTCAACTAAGTCAAGGAATGCAGGACATGCACACAAAGCTGCAATTATTCAGTTTATGCATTTCTGCTAACAATACTTGGTCTATAATTGATAAGCATGAATACAACATAAACAATCATGGACCCAAGGTGCACATAGGAAATAGGCAATTTCCATTTCAAAATCTTATAGGTTTTTGCATAGCCTATAACACGCTCCACGTGAATACGTTTTGAAGCAATCCGTCTGTCACGGACAACAGTAGCTGCCTCAAACTGATTAATGCCTTTAAGAGGCATTGGCGTGTTGACTTTCACATCTTTATTTGCAAAGCAATCCTGAACCATTATACCACGATCAGCAAGAATGCTGTCGCCTTTCTCGAACATATTTGGAGTGGTGATCAATGGTCCTCTCTCTATAATTTGTCGGTCACAGATAGAACCACCATACGAGTCACTTACATAAGAAACACAACCTCGTGGTGTGACACCAATCATGGTCTTGAGCGTATTGGTGTTCTTGTACGAGGACCATGTCGCTCGTTGTACATTGCAATTGGAACTTCGTTCAATGGGTACCTCAGTCGCATCCAAAATGACTCTAGTGGATGGAAACATCTTCTTGAAGTGCTTAGGGAAATGGTGATTAATGAGCTCCCTGCTTGGCCACAACTCCAAGTCCTTCAGTTCATAAAACAGAAATCTCAACCATGTTTTAAACACATTGCCAACTGTTTTTTGACTAATCTTGAAATCGAGAGCCAACCCATAGTCATCTTTTGCTTGGCGAAGCTTTATCAGACAGAGAAACAGTTCATTTCGAGGGTCGAGAGACTTTGATGAATAATCAAGCTGACTAACTGCAGGACCCAGAATGTTAAAAAACATATGAAAGTGTTCAAAACTTTCAAATCCTGTGAGGTACTTCATTGCCTTTGGGTTGTCTGCATAATTTTCTACTCTCATGCCATCTGTCAGAAAACTGCACTGTACTTCTGCCGAACATGTGGTAGTATTACACGATGATGGTGTTTCATCCGAAGCAATTTCAATATCGGCGCCAACAAGCAATGGATCAAAACCTTCCTGTATCTCCTCAGCTCGTTCTGAAGTTCTCTTCCGCAGCCTCTCTTCTCTGTTGGACGAAACTTTTTGCTTGAATGGGAAAACAGAAGGCACAACTCCCCGTTTCAGTCTTTTGCTGCTTCCAAGTGCTTAAACAGAGCAAAAAAATGGCTGTGACTTTCATAGGAAAAGTGTTTAATAACATGCCCCACATGATTCATGCGAACACTATATTGAAATGTAGTGTAATTACAAAAAGTTCAATGTCTGAATCAAGAAGAACACCAATCCCATGCCGTGAGAGGATGAAACTAGATCTGTGACTGCTATATCGGACAAGTGCCCACTGTGACATCAGCTAGTAGGCCTAAGATTGAAATGACCTGTAGGCCTACGTAGAAACATGCGCGTTTAAATGCCAACAAATTACTTTACGTCATCTTCCACTTCATACACTTGCCAGTACTAGACGCAAAAAATAAATAATCACAAAACTTCATAGATTACGTACTTATTATCAACATCGGAGAATCGACGTTGACCATTTTGGATTTACCAGTGACACATTTGTACACAACCTCACCTCGAAACCTAAATAAAAATTTTTCTATGTTGAAAAAAATATCGTCACAAACGAAAGCTCATACATCAAATCAACGCATTTACTGGTAGATTAAAGTAAAAAAATGACAAACAATTGGGTGGATTTACTCGGCTTTTAGACCAGCTATAGGAGATTTGCCAAGAGCTTCGGGTCAACAAGCCTTTGGGATCAGAGAGAGCTGACGTTCTGTGTATTAGAATCAAGATAAGGTAGGAAAAAAATTACTTTGGTCTAAACTCAGGGAAGAATATCTTTGAATATTTTGAGTGGCAAATGTTTTGAGTGGCCTCGCGAGTCCTTAATCGTAAAGCTTAAAAAACGATTGCATGCTCGGCAAGTTTGCCACCGGCATAGGGAATGCGTGCATATTGATTCCTGACCCACTTCTGTTGCTACAACACATTGGTTGTATCCAGGCATGCTGCCTGTCACTTTTGACGACCGGCAGAACGTCACACTATTGCAAACATTTAACATAAGGTGATCGACATACCATAAGCCCCTTGTTCGCGATAATCCTCCGGCTTGAAATGATCTCGGCAAACCACATCTCGGGGCCCCGGAGACCAGAGCCTGGATTTCTTCTTCGGGTCCATTCTTTTGATCGCCAAAACCCATAACTTCTTTACTGATTCATCCCTTGGAAACTCGTGGCCGCCGTTTTCGTTGTCGCAAAGCGGCACACAGCACCTTCCTGGCATTTTGCAACAGAAATCAACTCTTTTTACCTACTCCTCACACACGCCGTAAAGAAATCTCGCCAAGTCACGGCAAACGTGACACCGAGTTTGTCAGCGCCATCTAGTGCATTAGTTCAGCGCATCTGCCTTATTGCATCGCCCTCAACGCTGCAGGCATACATGTCCGATATTACATCACCACAAAAAGTTAAGAATTTCAAAGTAGAGCAAATAAAATCAAACGAAACAAGCATATATGCACATAAAATAATAATTAACACATACCATCAGTGTGAACACGATTCAGTCAAGATACTTTGAGCAAATAGATGTACATCTGTCGCGAAAATTGTCCTTACGGCCACGCGTAAGTGTCTTAGAGAAGGCGTGATCCCGACATATTTTTTTTTACAACACTACCTCGCTCTTTAATTTTAACTCAGAGAGCGCGGTCGGGCTGACATTTTTCGTCCATATGACCAAGCGTAAGTGTGTTAGAGAAGGCGTGTTCCCGACAGATAATCTTTGACCATACGACCACGCTCTTTAATTGACTCTTGGTCCGGCTGACATTTTTCGTCTATACGACCACGCGCTTTAATTGTCTTAGAGAATGCGTGGTCCAGACGGATAATTTTTGACTATACGACCGCGCGAAGTTGACCGGCTACGGCCCGACCATTATGTGAACTAAATTCAAAATTATTACTGACTTAGTTATCGTTGTAGTAAGTAGTACCAGTAGCTGCAACGATTTTGCTGTTGTTGTCCATCAATATCCCACCTTTAACGGATAGGCTGGGGATGGATCTTTCCGCGTGGGGGGGGGGTCGATCGAACCCCCGAACCTCCCCTGCCTACGGGCCTGGAGAGGGTAGTCGGGCTGACGTTTTTCGTCCATACGACCATAGGAAAGTGTCTTAGAGAAGGCTTGGTCCCGAGCGATTGTTTTTGATCATACGACTACGCACTTTTTAAAGCGCGTGGTCGTATAGACGAAAATTTTCAGCCCGACCACGCTCTCTGCGGCTTGGAAACGCAGACGACGGTGTGCCAAGAGTGCTGCGTTCTTATTGGTCAATTAAGCCGTCCGTCATAATCCTGGCGATAGGTCAATTAAAGCGCGTTGTCGTATGAACGAAAATGTCAGCCCGACCACCCTCTCTCAGTCAATTAAAGTGCGGGACCGTATGGTCAAAAATTATTTCTCAGGACCACGCATTATCTAAGAGACTTAAAGCGCGTGCTCGTATGGACGAAAAATTTCAGCCCGACCAGACTCTCTCAGTCATTTAAAGCGAATGGCCGTATGGTAAAAAATATCCGTCGAGATCACACCTTGTCTAGGATACTTATAGCGCGTGGTCGTATGTACAACAATTGTCCGCCGCCTTATATGAGTTCTGGAGCAAAATCACATGATGTTCGTACGGACGGAAATTATGCAGCCGCTACCACGTTTTTTCAGACATCAAAGTCTTGGTCGTATAGGAAAAAAATATCCATCATAAGAGCGGGTGGGCGAAAATTTTCCGAGAAGAGACCTGACAGCTACATATCTTTTCAGAGCAATGAAGGATAAAAGTGCATGCCACACCGCATAGCCTAAAACGTCACGAGAAGCAGGCGGCCGGATGGACGAAAATTGTCCACCCGACCATTCACATTCCTTGACTTCAGCAAAATCCCGTGGTGGTCGTCTTGACAAAAATAAATCGCCCCCATCCCGCTCTCTCAGAAATTATTTACCTAAGTACACTCGCTCTCAAAGTGCGTGGTCGGACAGACGACAACTTAATTGTCTATCAGAGCATTCGTGTTCTATGACTTCAGACCAAAGTTAAAATTCCCAAAAACGATTTCTAAGACGTTTAAAACCCGTGTTTAAATATTACAAAATATGGATTTTGTTCGGAAGGAGTGTTCCGTGGGTGGCAGTTCTAAACTTTTTAACTTCTTTATTTTCTAAGTCCATACGAGTTAGGACAAAGGTTGTGGTCAGGCAGGCATTTTTTTCGTTCATACAACCACGCGCTTTGTGTGTGAGAGAAGGCCTGGTCCAGGCGGATAATTTTTAATCTTACGACCACGTACGAGCTTGTTCGGGGCTGTTGAATTTTTGTCCGTTCCTACCCGACTCGATTTTGCTCGAGTTTCACAACGCCTGTAGTCGGGCGGACATTTTTCGTTCATGCGACCATACGCTTTAAGTGTCTTGGAGAAGGCGTGATCCGGACGGGTAATTTTTGACCATACAACCACGCGCTTTAAATGACTGAGAGAGGGTGGTCGGGGCTGTTAATTTTCGTCCGCACCAACATAACGCAATTTTGCTCGAGTCTCAGAACGCTTGTGGTCAGAGGGCCATTTTTTGACCAAACGACCACGTGTTGTAAGAAGCCCATTCTTATAGAAGGCGTGGTCCCGACAGATAATTTTGGACCATACGATCACGCGCTTTATTGCCTGAGAGAGGGTAGTCGGGTTGACATTCTTCTTCGAAACGACCGCGCGCTATTTAAAGGCGAAGGTAACCTTTTCCATGTCATTTTGAGCTAAAATAAGGTTGGTTGGTTATCCTAGACATATTTTCCACTTAATTACAGCTTTTCGTAATTTTATAGATTACTCGTCCGCTACTCCGGAAGTGACGTCTTAGGAGGCAAGCGTTTCCCGCCACTTGGTTTTGCGTTGA
>NMRA01000644.1:150033-171790 GCA_002633005.1 Phoronis australis | reverse complement strand
ATGTCCCGAAAGACGTCTCAAATTTTTATGAAATGGCGCGTGCGCCGTGTCACGAGCGTGCTGTTCTTGAAACGGACGACACACTTCTTTGTTAAAAAGGCGGCAAATTATGCTACCAAATGACGTTTATTTGATTGTTTTCCATTTAAACGGCTGCAACGAACAATGGGAGTGTCGGGTGACTATACCAGATTTTGCATGCGCCCCCGCCGGTCCGTTAGCTTTATATGTTGATGTAGCCTAAGTTTTACGACGAGGTGACGAGCATAACTGAGTCAACTATACTTGGGTAGTCAACGGCTGTCTGAAATTTCGGGGTTAACGGAGCTCAACACACAGTGGTACGATAGTCTTCATACAGCTACAGTAGGTAACTTACCAACCCTTCAAGTTTACAGAGCTCCCGGAGTATTGGCTGACAGCTGGCTGACTGGGTGGCTAGAGTCCACATTGCCCTCGGCGCAGTCACTGACACCAGTTGCACCGGCAAATTTTCGTCTGACGATGACGATGACTGGGTATTACTTTGTGTTGCCTCGGCTCAAACAGGTATCCCTGGTGACCCGACATTTCACACTAAAATTTCTTATTCCGACAATATGAAGAACGCTAATTGATTGCATGCTAACACAGGACAGTGACTTTGCCCCCGCCAAATACGTCACGAGACTAAGCAGAGACCAAGCCGGTAAATTTTTTAGCTTCTTCAGAGAATATAAGTTTAATTTTTGGTGTTGAATTATTTGTGAAATTAATCAACAATTCATAGAAAACTATCCAGAATTTATTCAGAATAAATTACAGTTCCCTTTTAAATGACTGTGGGAAGGCGGACGGGGCTGTTAATTTTCGTCCTCACCGACCCGACGCAATTTTGCGCGAGTGTCAGAACGCTTTTTGTCGGGCAGGCATTTTTCGTCCAAACTACCACGTGCTATGAAGTACATGAATCTTAGAGCAGGCGTGGAACCGACGGATAATCTTCGACCGTACGACCACGTGGTTTAAGTAACATAGAGAGTGCCTGTGGTCTGGAAACAATTTTCGTTCATACGACAACCCTTTCGTCAGCAGCGTGGTCGGCGGACCCATTTCATACACGACGACCACGTTCAACTGCGTGGTCCATGCGGATGAAAGTTATACATACGACCATACGTTTTATTTGAGTTAAATTAAGCTTTTGTAGCGGTGGTTGGTGGGGACCACCTATTCATCTTGATCAGCGAATTTGGTAATTCTGCAGCCTACACGGTGGTTTTAGTATAAGTCTAAGTTAACAATCTTGTAGTGGCTTGGTGGTTATTACACGACGTGCGTTCTCTTACTTTGAAAAATGGCGTCAGTAGGCCTACCCGAGAGAATCGAGTACGGGAAATTTGTTCATATTTGTGCAAGACTGGGTGTTTTAAAGCAAGAGTAACGTCGCAAAGAGAGTGTAGGCTTTGCCTAGAAAGTACATGTATTGGTACCCAACTTGAAGATATCAACTATATATACCGAAAAAAGTTAATTGGTGGGGTCTATAGGGAGCCATCTTTATCACTATTACCGAAGTCAGGTTACTGCCAGAGAGCGGTCTAAAATTAAATGGCCCCAGTCGTTGCTGTGATTGATATCCGACGAGTAAGTTCAGTTGATATTGTCAGGCTGTCAGCCACTCCCCAGTAAACATGCAGGTACTGGGCCAATATTGGCCCTGAACTGTCTTCTGTATTGGCCGAATGATGTAGGCCAGTACTGACCCAATAAGATGCTGCGCACCTTCCCCGTATTGGGCTTGGTACAAGATTGCGATATAGAGCCAGTAAAGGACCAGTAGCACGCCATTACTGAGCCAGTACACTGATAACCGGTTTCGGCCATGTTAAGGGCCAGTATTAACATACTGTGTTGGCCCAGTACAGGGCAATTGATGGGCTCATGTTAAGCCAGTACACTAATTACTTAGGCGAAAGAGCAGTGGTGGGCCAGTACAGTGCCAATATTGAACCACTAATGTTGCCTTTACAGGCCTAATGCAGGAATATTAATGTTTGTGGGTATAACAACAGATTTGTTTTATTTCAATGCTTCAGGTTTTTAACTCTAACAACGTTCGCTTTGTTGGTCATTTCAATCCTATTGCATGTGCAGCTGTGACTTACAAAAAGAAACGACTCTTGTTCTTTAATACTTTTAATACTATGAAAGTGCTCAGGTAAAGTACTTACAAAAATTATGAATTATCTAAATAACAACTAAGCAACTATTTATTTTGCACAAAACTGTCCCAGGCTTATTAGTGGACTTGCAGCTTTACTCAGTCTTCGCCCTCCCTCCTTGTCTCCAGCGTTTCGGAACATGGTGCCTCTTTTACTACAAAGTTTGCATTAGCATTACTGTGCTCCTTGATCACAATCCCTGAAATAAAACAAACCCTGATTAGCATCTTAGAGTACAAACTAAAAGACTCCACTAAACATTTTCCAGATAAGTTATGCATAACAAGAATTACCTAAAGACACTGTATACCTTTCCAATACGAAATTTAATTGAAATGTATGATTTGCAAGATATACATGTAAATGTTTCATCCTTTCTTAACACAAGTATTACAGCTGGTTGTAGGACTTCAGTTCCTTGTATTTTGTTACTATTTACAAAATTTCTAAACAATACTTCACAATCTGTTAGAAAATGTCTTATGAGCACCACTTGATGGTTTTGCTCTGTGTTTACACACAATTTACGCAGATGTGATCTTTTCAACTTTGTTTCCAAGCCTCAAGATGTCGCTTATGGCATCTGAGGCTTGGTTATGGGAATTACTTTCTGCACAATGATTGACCGATGCCTTTACGTCATTGAACAAAGACAGATGGTAATTATTTTCACATTGCAGCCATTCATGCTACAGAAGGCATTGTTTTAGTTATTGTCTGAAATAAAGGTTGTACATATTTTCAATTCTTATTTGTGAATAGTATTAATCTGTTTTTGAATCAAAATACATAATTTTTTCAATAATTTGGATCTAAATTGCTACAATATACCATTAGTTTTATTTTTATATAAAACTGCAGAAAATTTTGAAATTACGTTTGACATTTCGGCAATTTCTGTAAAACTTCTGAAACATTTCATTTCCCATTACGAAGCCTCAAATGGTTTAACTGATCAGAACCATCTTGAGGCTCGGAGACGAGGCTGAGTGCCCCTTCTTATAAACGATGCCCGCTTGCACAAGGTTAGCAATGTTGTCAAAGAAGTAACATAGCAACAAAACGGGGATTGTTTACATTTCATAAGATAACCAATAGCCCGCATTGTTTTGGATTTTGATATTTGGGCATTTGGAGTTTCGTTGTAAAACAAATAAAATAAGATAAAACATGTAAAATGGGGATATACAAAATAGATGAAGGTTCATAACCATCTTTAAAGCCCCACAGCATAGCTTCGGAGATCCAATTCAAACTTAACTAAAGCAACTTTGCAGGGTAGAAACAGGTTACAGAAGCCAATTTTCAAGTTCCCTTCATCTCTAGATCAGCTATGTAAACTCTGTACTTAACTAATTCAATGTAGAAAGTCTTAAAAAAGTTACGTAAATAAACAAAAAAATCAGCCGAAGAGAAGCCCCCCCCCCAACGCACACACCCTTAGAGTCTGTGTCTCAGCCTCTCAATGTTCTCAATTTTTCTATACTAGCAGGTGCTTCATGAAGACTGATGCTCAGGAACTATTTTCAATTGCTTAGCCAGAAATATTCTTTGTTACCATACTTTAAAGAAAGTCATATAGAGTCATGCTGGCGCGAAACTGGCAAATAAAACCAAACACTTGAGTATATCTGTTCCTCGATCACCAATGAGGTCACTCACTGGGCTACATAACAAAAATAATGGTTGGACTTTAAAAATGGATTGCTCAGTATTTTCTACTCAAATGTGCATGGAACTTAACGAAATCAACACCAAACTAATTTTTAAATACCTTCTTTTACTTTATCATATTAAACTGCCTTCGTGTGGTGATTTGCAAACAGAAACGTGGAAGCCCATCAAGTTTAGTTTTTGACGTTCATGGCAGCCGAGCTTCATACAAAACCAGATTTTTCACAGCCAGTGCCGAAGCAATTCAGAAGCTCTGTTTTAGCCTGCCCACGAATGCTAGTTGAGTGTCGCTTACATAATTTATTTTCGATTTGAATGTACTTAAAGTCTGAGTTTATAAAATGACCTTGTTTAAAACCACAAAATCACTAACTTAGGATTACTGCGAAAACCGGCAGTTGCCGATAGTTAATTTCCTGTAACTAAACCTATGGTCTGACATCAGAAATCTCAACCAAAGCCAAGTGTACGTTGCTTTTCAAACACGAGTAGTCCATAATGTCAAGGTCGAACACATTGCATTTAAATTCTAGGTAACTAGTAAGTGATAAAACGAGGTACAAGTTGGTGCAAATTACAGGTAGATGGAAGTCTAAATTGCATACAATTTTTTTGATTTTGACACGTGTTGCTTGCACAAACTCAATATTTGATCTGCCACAGGCGTACATGTAAAAGTTTAAGCACAAGTAAAATCCGCCATGTTAGCTATTTAGCCTCCTTGAATTCAGAGTAACCATTTCACAACATGAACAGTTCAAAGGAATCAAGGAAAGAAGGTATATGATGTTTATGCAGGCATATTTCCTGGATGCGCATTTGTGGTATTAGTGCATACAAAAGGGCACAAGCACATTGCAGTAATGCCACCCCATGGCGCATCTTTTAAACCGAACTCTTCCAAAATGCAAGGTTCTATTAATCAACTTACAGCCGTACAACTCACGGGTAATGTTGTAGATTTCATTAAAATGAGTGAACATGCAGTTAACATTTTCCAATATATGATTGTAAATTATGATTTCCTGTTCACGACTTTTGCGATAGCACGACCGTGTTCTAATTTTCAATGCCCTTGAGGTTTGTTTCATATGGTACCACTTAATTACACCAAGTCTGCCGGACACAACATTTTTTAAAAAGACACCATCAGAGGCACCCAAAGGGGACAGGCTCAAATGTGGTCAGGAATATCCCTGTTTATGGAATATTAGTCAGAGGGAGGTGCACTCAGACTTTACTTGGATTTAGAACAGCTGAAGCTGGCAACCAAGTCTTGACAAAATTTAAGTGTCCAATCCTTATGTTTCTTATATGGTTAATTCATGGGTCACCGGAAATTCCTTGGTCCGTGTTGTAAATCACAGGCATCCTCAATTTTTCATCATCCTCAATACACTATATAATACCACAAAGCATTACACTTGGAACTAGGAATTCCATGAGTGCTTCACTTCACACAAAAATCGAGTGTCCGAAGTTTTTGTATTATAGTGTATTTGGGACGGTCAGACTCAGAGGCTGAGGACGCCTGTATTATAGGTCACAGATTTCCTCAGCTCCTGATCGTACCCAATACACCATAAATATATACCCCACAGTATGACACTTAGGTCTAAAATTTCACGTGTGCTTCACTGGGTCACTAAAGCCGTCCATATGAAACGCAAAACTCAAAATAAATTTACACAAAACAAGGGTTCAGCAAACCATGAGGAAATCAGAAGTGTCCTCAGCTTCTGTATATAATACTTCAAGGAATGACACTGGGGACAAGGAATTCCACGGGTGCTCCACTTAGAACGTCCACTTCAAACACAAAACACAATAGTGTTTCAACAAACCTTTAGCAATTGTTCTTTCTTCTAATACCATATTCAAAGTGTCCTGCTCCAGCGAGTTTGCAAAAAAATCTGCGGTCAAGCACAAAAATGTTCCCAAACAGCCGATGCGTATATACATGTATAGAGTTAGGGTGGGCAAACCAATTTGGCGGAAATTCAGCAAGAGTGAAATTTCGCCATTTTTCATAATATTCACAAGCTCATATCTATTATCATGCTACGTGTTGTAAAATGAAAATTATGCCAGTGAAATACTTATTTTTTTTCTTTCCATTGATATCCATTACAAAATATTTGGGCATTAATGAGTATTTTTAAAATTGAAGTAAAGCGAGCACCACACATATTTTTCACTCAGAGGTTAATTCTTGTGACTTACAGTAGGAGTCAAACATTCAGCTGCTAATTGGCTGTTACTGAACCAATTTTAATGATACTTATACCAAACTGCTAAAAATTCTGCTTTCAATCGTGAGTGTACACTTTTTATTTTTCAATAAAAATATGAGAAAATGTCCTGTTTTACTTTATCTCACCATTTCCATTTTCGGAACATTTTTCAAGAACCAATTTGACCTTTCCAGGGTTAAAACTAAACTCGCTACAGTGCATCAAAACATTTTAAAATACGAATATACTCTTTTTGGAAAGTCACCAACACAACACCTCTCGGTTCCTACATTAATTCATAGGAATGTAATTGATTTAAAATTCTGCAAAAATTTTAGGGTCCAATTTAACTTTGGTTAATGAAATATACATGTTATCATTTTTTATCAAATGGTGTGCAACATAAGATTGTGAAAACATTGATCTTACTTGGGAAGTGTAGTTCGAAGATTCACCAACAAGACAGACATCCAACAAGTGGAGAGTCCTAGGTTGGATAGCAGATAAGACATTTGATCGTTTTGGTTGTTTGATTAAGGTAATCTTTAAAGAGGGCGCTAGCGTAGTTATTCTTTGTAGTTGATTACTTAATTAACAATAAGTTTCATTTGTCTAATTAGGGGTTATCATATAATCAATTAATTACTGGATTTCATTATTCGTTCTACATCTAAGCACAATCTCAAAGCATAGCTAACTTTTAAACAAACCCACAGTCAATCATCTGACAGTGGGCACAAAACATGGATTATTTACCTATGAAGCTAAACGAGCATATGCATCTGCAGAAGAGTAAGTGGCTTGTGGTGTAGCATATATATATATATATATATATATATATATATGTATATATGAGGTAATTGTAATTGAATGTCTCAGTTTTCTAATTTCCACCTCGTATAACCTGGTTGTACATGGGATTACTTTCAGTGAAGCTTGTTCCCACCATGGGGTGTACTGGATTTCGTAATAATATGATTTTAAAAAAATGAAACTTTAACTTTTAAATTGATATTTTTAACAGTTGAAACCTTTGATAGTTAATTGTAGGCACTATTTCTAGCATAAGGATTGTAGTTCCCAAAATCGCATCTGTTCCCATTGCCGATAAGCTCTCAGTTACCTGTAACTTTTTTATGCTCGTGTTTTTGAGGATATTCTTGGATTTGCATTTTAAGTGATTTGTTATTCCTGGTGTCATTGTTGCAATTTTAGTAGAAAAAGTACCTGCTGACAAAGCATAGGCTGTTGTTGTAATCCTACCTGGCCATGTAATCATTTTCTCTTCTGTTGTTTCGTGATTTGGTAGTAATTTATCTGTATGTACATTCCATTTATATTCCTCAATTCTCATATATTGTCAAAGACTGAGAACGATGCATGAATGAATATATCTTAAGTCTTATTTAGTTTCATTGCATTGTATTTATGGCAATTGAACTGATTCCTGAAATGTTTCTAGTTTGTGAGGTTTTTGCATTTTACACGTAATCACTTATTCTAAGGTATTAATGTATTTTGAGGAAGTGTATTTTATTTTCTGCAATTAATCACTGTTAATAAAATGTGAAGAGAACTCTATTTTTTGTTAAATGATGTATGGAAATCATTAAACTTGTTACTGTTCTCCACTCTTGTTTAATTTAATGAAAATCGAATTTCCTGAATGCCTGTCTTATTGAAACTTATTGCACTTGGAAAACGTGAGTTCTCAAATTAGTTCCTTGAAAACATTAGTTTTGATAACTTGAGATAGTTCCTAAAACTTGTTCAAAATATTTAAGTTATGAAAACTTAGGTTTGTTGAAAATACTCATTCCAAAATACTTATTGTTTGCCAAAAAATTAAGTTTTCGTGATTGAAAACTTCAGTTTTTCAATCACGAAAACTTAAATTTTTGGCAAAAAAACTAAGTATTTTGGAACAAGTGATTTGGACAAAAATTGTTTTTAGAACATAGGTTTTTGAAAAACTTAAATTTTTGAAAAACTTTAGTTTTCAGAGCTTATGTTTATAAAAAACTTAAGTTTTTTAAATGTGTTGTAAGCACCTTTTCAGCCTGAACTGCATTTCCAAGTCAGTGCCTGTCACTGGCTAATTATGGATTTTTGAACCCAAAAAACGGTCTTACCCTGTTGCTGAGCGATATTGCACTAATTATACGCCAGGGTACAAACCTGGAAAAGTCATCGCCGGTCTTAATTTCATTGGTTTTAAGGCACACCACAGTTGGCGAGTTTTAGCAAAATCACAAAATTAAGGATTTTGTTGTCTTAATTCTGGTGGTTTGCTTTCTTTTCCTACATGGTCGACCACTTCCAATACTGCACCCTCGCTATACAAACCCCTAAAAATTCTGCCCCTTAAACAACGTGTGGTTTTTTTTCTTCAAATTACTAACAATGTGCATATATTATACACCATTTCAAAATTTCTGCATCGAATGCTTGGAGATGTTTTATCATTCTTTCACAGTGCGGTGAATCGAGGTCAATTTCAAGTGTTACAGAATTTGCAATCACTCCTTACGAAAGCCATACTGGTTGATGCTTAAAACCAGTTGTAAAATAATCACCATGAGGCCAGTTATCACGAATGAACACTGCCAGAAAAATCTAGTTGTGGGTTAGCCCCACCAGGCACGCCCAAATACCCGAGTTTAGCTAGATCAACCCACCAAGTAACCGTTTGAAAGCAATTGTGCGATGTTCAGCATCACTGTACATGGAAAAACAGTTAGGTGCCAGACAATTTTAGCGGTGAGGTGTCCCTACCAGACGTCTAAAGAAAGGGATAAAATTTGAGGTAAATCAACCCATGAGGTAACCGCATGAAACCAGTTCCAAATTGTTCTACGTAAGCCCATGAATCATGAATAAACACAGCGAGACAAGTCAAGCCCCGCCACACACGACCAAATATCTGAATTGTGCCCGATTTATCCGCCAGGTAACCGTTTGAAACCAACTGACTAAAGACGAGCAACATTCTCCATGCAACCAAAGATACTTTACAGACATGTTCAGCCGTGGGGCAGTAGCAAGCAGAGCTTTGGCCAATGAAGGGCGACTCTTTATTGGACGCCTCTCTCTCTCAACTCAAAAGCATATATCCTATTCAGGCCCGTAGCCAACATTGAGCGGGTGTAGTTCGAATAACAAGAACGGTGTAAACGTCGGCACTGTAGAGTTTTTGGCAAGGCCTTTAACTGATCTTAATTAGGGGGGAGGGGGGAGGGGTGTAATCTGTATACACAACGATGACTGTCGGCTCCATGTTCACTGTAATGAGATGAGACGGAATTTGTAATACCAGAAATCAGGATGCTGTGACGGTTGCTGGCAAAGAACGGAACACTAATTCGGATGTATTGTCATCCAGGACGAAAACGTTCATTATCTCACGCCAAATTTTCAAATCAGCCATGCTTTAACTAGTGATACACCTCATTGCATACTCAGTCGGAAATATGAAGTTTATTCAGCTAATGGCTTAATAGAAAAAATAGTTTTTTTCTTGTTGTATTTTAGCGTTTTACTTAAGTTGCTTACATCGATGGAAAAGTTAACAGCCCACTATTTTGAAGGTTTACACCTCAAAGGTTCCCTATTCCGAAGGTTCACTACTTCGAAGATTCATTACTCCGAAGGTTCACTGCTAAACTGCCAAACTCACATGCGATTTGTAACCTTTTATACACTTTGGTGCAAATTCAAGATAAGTGTCTATTATTCTATGCTTTAAGAAGTAAAGACTTACTGGGATAACTTATAAATCCTAGTATGCAGTTGATACAACCAACATTAAAGATATAAGTTAGGGTTTGAACTCAAAATTTCGAGCTTTTAATCGAGTTTGTAGCATCAATGTAAGGGTCTTCAAGTGCAAACTTGTACTAGAAACTCATATGCATAACCTATATTTATCCGTCCACAGTCTGATTACCACATATCTTGAGTTCACACAAAAGAGAGAAAATGCCACAAATAATTTGGAGTTTGTTTGCAGTACAAGGATTACAGACACCAACCTGGTTTTGGAATATTAGAAATTCAAAGAAGTGAACTTTAAAAGGTAACAAACCTTCGGAGTAACTGGACCTTCGGAGTGTTGAACTTTCGTCATAATGACATGCAAAATTGCAAATCTTTTCTATCAAGTTTGTAGCTGTATGAAGTCTGCAGGGTTGTGCACCATTGACATTGATTGACTAGAGATTTTCATTGACCAAAGTTGAGGTCTAGGCCTACGTTTCCATCATAAGGTGAAAATCTTCGACAGGATATTCTCACTGCAAGAAAACATGACAGCTGAATGTTTGATTTTTGAGCATGACAGAGGACTGCCTGTAATGAACTCACTGAATTTAATAGAATAGAAACGCACACACGTGTACACGCATGGATGTCAATCCACCAATCCACAAGTAAAGTGGACACTGGATATACAACATATATGTATATTTGACGATCACTTTCAATTCAAAATTTCAAAATGCCTACAATTCTACAGTACTATGTTAGCAATTAAAACAAAATAGCAGAATAAGAAATCTCAATTTTCTGCTGTTTGGTTTCTATGCCGAGTTTAAGGCATTCACGCACACTATTTTTGGAGTTCTCTCGTTGCTATGTAGGCCTACATGATGCTTACTTAAGTTGTAGAGGTAGACTTTTGTGCTTTTAGATATAGGTATTCATTTATAAAATCAGTTGTTACCCTTTGATGTAGCCACCACGCACGAAAGTTTATGAATAACATAGAGCCTCCTCTTATCGTATGCATGATCCTGTCATCTACACAAACAGCGGTTGTTGAATCAACAAGTGTAACATCTGTTGGAAGTGTCTCAGAAGTTCATCACAAGTCAATGTTTCGCAGCACTGGCTGGAGCATAAAACAGACATTAAGTCGGTCATTTTGATTGAGTAGGCTTGTGAACATACTGTCAAGGTTAATAAAGTAATCAACTCGAACGCGTCTTAAGTCTATTGTTGCACCGAAAGCTATTAGCACCGGTTGGTAACCACCTGCGCCCACGCACACACGGGGAAAGACGTGAAAACAATAGACCCATTACTATACGTAAACGAGACAGCCCCTGTTGTGTGGCTTGGTAAACAACCCCCAGATGCGTCAGTCTAAGTGACATAATGAGAGCAACTAAACCAACTACCTTGGTAATAATCGTAGTGTGCTGTAATCAGTTTTGCGAGAGCTCCAGGTCCACACTGCCAAAAATTTTGAATTTGGGAAATCATAAATAAAACCCAGGAACGTTTAGATTCATTGGTCAAATTTATATTAGTATTTCAGCATTTCGACAGTGGCAACTGAAGTGATAGCATTTTTTGAGAGGCCCTGTATTTCAATTTTCAAAATTTTGTGAGGAGCAATCGTCCTACAATGGTTGCATATTGAAAGCCACTTTTGAAAGAATCAGTGATATCATCATCTTTACGTCTGGAAACAGAAGATACAGTTAAAGAGGACAGTCAATGGGGTTATTGAGTTCACAACCGTTTCAGTTGCAGATAGCCACTTTGAAGTTGCATTTTAGTTTTCGTGTTCTATGCCACATTAATTTATGATCACAGTGTTGTTGGAGGACTGTCATGTATACGGTATACGTGTACTTAAAAGAAAACAATTGACATTTCATTACCATTAGCAGTTGTGCTGGTATTGGCATAATGTTGGTAGTGGGTTCGGTGTCACTATTATTTATTGCAGTGTGGTTGGAGTACTGCTACGTACGTGCGCAATTGCTCGTGATCAATTTACACTTTATTTTCATGCGCTGCTGTGCATGTAGGAGCCTCACGTTTGATCGCAGGTTCTATCGGTTAGCCTTTACAAAACGTATTGTTCGCACAAACTCCGCTTATCCCGCTCCACTACAGACCTTCGTTGTCCCCGTTCGGCAGCGCCTTGGTCCCAGGTAATGCACCAGCCCCCTATTTTGATTCAATTTGTTCTAATTTCTCTTGCGAGCCGTTTTTTCGCAGACGCAGTGGGAGGGGACCAGTTTCGCGCTCCGTCTGCTCAACGGTCTGGGGGACGTGAATCCGTTGGCTTAATTTAACTCCCTCCGGCTTCCGTCGCTTACATGTACATACTCCTGTGGAGAACTTTTCGTTTACACTGGTCACCGCTCATATTCCGTTAGCCCCAGACAACAATTATGATGCTTATTCAGCACGCCCTTTGTATCGATGTACATGTAGATCTGATCTAATGAATTGGAAAGGTAATAGTTAGCACTACTGTCTCGATATGTGATATGTTACCTCTGATCAGCGTTGGTAAATGGACCAAATGTTTTACCTTATTAGTTCATCGATATTTAAGAATTGAAAACCATACTTGGTTGTTTTTTCAAATGAAAAGCGTCGTATTTAACGAAAAATTTTGGTTAATCCATTTTGAAAATTCGCCATTATATAGAGGCAGAGATGTTTACTACAGTTTATTTTCCGTTAGTTACACTTAACTGGGTCATGCCCGCACCGGACAATGCGGTCATACATGTAGCAACTGTATCCGACTCTGGTGTCACGCTCTCTCCTGGTAAATGTCGCTCAGAAGAAGGAGCCATGAAAATTTCCGCATATCTTTAACGTAGAAAACAAATGTGAAACTAAATAAGGCGACCCAGATCATCCCAAGGATATTATTGTTTCACGAAATGTAGAATATAAATAGGTAAATAAAACAACAAGAATGGATCAACTGAAATTTTGGGATGTAATAACGTCCTTTGTCAACAGAAACAGAAATAAAGTAAAATCAAACATTATATGACAATTGACATTTAAGATATGGTGTACTGAATGTGATACATTTTTGCGTAAAAAATTTGTTTGTCCTACGTATTGGATAGAACATTGTTTTACAAGTTATAAGGTAAATAATATTGCTGGTGTTGCAATCAGAATAATGTTTTGTTTCAAAGTTTTCATTGGTTTGAGAAGACTGGAAAAATTGCTATCGTTGATAAAGTTACACATTTTACACCTAGTTTTGTTAGGGGCAATAGGCCTTTCTCAAAATTTATCCATGACTCACATTCCAATCCCAGAAGGAGGCTAGTACTGACCTTTCTATAAGAAGCTGTCTGTTTACAGTGAATTTTTACATAAACAATTACACATTGCTGTGTCTCTTGCTGCACAAATAACCACAGAAGAAACAAAGTAATGTCGTTTCATCACTATCTTACTGACTAACAATTAATAAGAAAGTGGCTAGTGAAGATTTGCAGATACAATGGGCCAACTTTGCAAGTAAATTATGACACAATCTGATATCAGCTCTAGTCAACTTTAGTGTATCACCAGTGGCCCTGATGCATGAATAGCTAGTAACTTTCAAGCACATCATTTCCTAGCAGCACTTTAAACTTCTCCTAAGTAAAGCTATATTTTAAATAAATAATTTATGGGACTTAAAGAAAATGACAAACTTTGAAAGTCTACAAACTCAGTCACAAAAAACCGAGACTTAATTCAAAGAGACTGCTTGAGTTGTCAGGCTGGACTGAAGACAGTCATATAAATTTGTATATATTACAGAAAACTGCAGGTCACACACATACCCTCTCAAGTTCATGAATGAATCATTTCACAGTTAAACAAGCAGTCATGCAATAATGCAAACACTGGTGTAAACCATGACTTTCATAATTTTTACAACAAAAAACCGTTTTGAATCCGAAAAGTTCAATTTCATGTTAACCACATACATATTCTCTCATGTATATATGAATAGTATGTAACCATTTGCTGTATTGGAAGTTATGCCGGGGTATATTAGCAGAGTTGGCAGACCTGGGTGTATTAATTATAGTCCCATTGATGGTCTTTTCGCTTTTCTGTAGCTTTATATAAAGGATTACTGGAGCAAAATTTGTCAGAACGTTTCAATTGCTCAGTAGCAACAGAAAGAAGGAAAATACTGACCTGGGCAAATCTATAGCCAAACTCACTGGTGAATGGTGACTGACTCAAAATGTTCTTCACAGCCTTTAAAACCCTAGTTGGATATAGCTTCACGTGGCTCAGTGACATTTGGATCGTCACAGGCTCAATACCAGATGTAGCTATACTAAACTGACTTACTAGAACAAGGGCAGTGTGATGGCTGATAAAATATTTTTAATTAATAAGATACTCAGATAGCCAGTTTGAGAATACATGAGGATAGTCATTAGGCATATCAAAGACAATTAATCACTTGTGTATACACTTCAATTTCCTTGAACAATACTGGCTCAGTAAATCAACTGTGGACAGCTGCATGTTTTAAGCAAACTTCAGAGGCCCTCCGCTGTGAATGAATGGTACCATACTTATGGTTTTGCAACAAATGACCAGACTTATCCTGTGTAATATTACTCTGTCATTTATTTTTTCAGCATATTAGAATGTACATTTGGCTCATAACAGTGACTACACCTCTTGGCCATGTTAGTTTTCAACTAGGATAACTTTGGTCAGGGCCAGTGACAACATCATTGTCAAATATGTCCAAGTCTGTTTCCAGGGTAATCAAGAAAGAGATAGAAATTGAAGAAAAAATGACCCACCTTTTGCTTCAGGTGTTAAATATTATTGATGTCTTAGTTTACAGTTTTTAAGATATCCAGATATAAAAAAACATGCCACACTGTTGCTGCGTACCGGGATGTACTCATTATTGTCTCACGGACAGAGGGACAGCTGTCGCACATGCCCAAGTGTCCCGCGACACGCTCGCACTGTACAGTGACCTGAACACACAAACTGCTTACACCCTCGCCAGTCACCTGGCACGTTTTAAATAGCTCTAATACTTTAGACAAGTCCATAATAAACTTATCAAAGTTTGGCTCACCGATGTGTTCATTTAACGACAAACTGGGCCTGTATTCACTCCCATCACTCAACATCGCAGAAGGGCTGCTAAGAAGCTTTGGGCCATAATGAGTACATCCTGGTACGCAGCAACAGTGTGACATGTCGAGTGACTCGAAAACAAAAGCAAACGACGACCAAATTTATCANGAATAATTAATTAAATTACGAATAGCTGTAATTAAGTGGACACCAGCCGAAATGCAGCCACGTAATCCCAAATTCATCGTCTTGACTACCCTGGTGCTCCACTATGTTGGAACTGGCTGTTGTCAACGGTCTGTATATCATCCCAGCAAACTATACTGTGAACGTCTAGCTCGAAAATATCATTTTTGTGCCTACATTCGTAAATCATAAACATTTTAAAGTAGACTGGGCATGCTTGCCAGGCCAAAATTAAGAATATAAGAAATTCATTCTCTGCTATTTAATGTTTGAGTTATCACTCTGAATTATACTTCAAAGCGGCTGACCCGTGACTTCCAGGATCTGGATTTTGGTGTTCAACCCGGCCGGCAAATATAGACTGAAAAAAGTTCTTATGCACTTTTTAAAGTTAAGAAAATATCCAATAAATTTCCGAGAGACTTTCCATAAGAGAATAACAAAAAATAAAATTCAGCCAACCCTATTGAAGGTAACAGCGAGGAAATAAATTTGCAAGCCGAGTCCTTACATGAATGGCGATAGAATGTCTATAGCCATAACACACAACGCGCCCTCAAAATGACAGATCGTTGATGTCGTGCTGCCTCATAACATGAAAAGATTTTTAAAATTCCTTATTTCGAATAATAAATTGCACACCATTCCGAAAGGAATACGCACAGGTCGTTCAATAAAATGTTTGTCTGTCCAAGTATGACGCTACCGTGTCCACTACTTCATAAAGTAATATCAATGTGCGATAAAAATTTGGTGGGTTAACCATATTTTGAAAATATATAAAGCAAATTGGGCTATCGCATGTACTTATGAAATTGTCGATTATGCATAATTGATACCACGAACTAGTCCTAGCACCTCGCTGATTGGATAAATTTCTCAGTTGAATGATGATTGAAATCGTTCATAGACACAAGTTTATAAAACATAATCAATCTTGGCTATAAATAAATCAAAGCTTTGCACGATTCACAGTATTTACATGTACAAGGTCAAATAAGATCTATTTTTTCAATTTCTTTGTCAGTAATTCCCGCAAACACGATTACTTGCCTATTTGTGATACACTTTGAACCAGCTCAGAATTCAATATTTTTTCGGAGCCCCAAATTTCCAACACGAGCAACACAATAAGGCACTCTACAAACATGACCAACTTATCTAGCGCAGCTAATACGATAGGCCTACACAGTTAAGCGCGTGTGTTTGACACTAGGAGGGTTCTCGCTTGGGTGACAAGTTCGAACTTGTAACAAAACCTTACGAAGCGGTGAAAAGCATAACGTCGAGAAAATCTTAAATCGTTCAAGGTAGAATGATATGTTTCGTGATTGGTTAAACAGCGTGTGTCCTAGACAAAGAGTAATGTTCCAAGTATCAGCCAATCAAAAATTAGAGGAGGATTTTATAATCCTTTAAATACAATCATCGTCTATGGATTTTTCCAGACAGCGTACTCACATCAGTGGTGTTGAGTGATTGTGAAGGTAAGATATATAATGCTCACTAAATACGGCTGCATGATTTAAGGCTGGTGAAAAACAAGTCCAGCTCCATAAAACTCGTTAAGAAAAGACGAAGGTTCCATTTGGAGGGAAAACCTTTCTTAAGTTTAGGTTATATGTGCTTTTTACAACATGGTACGGACAATTACGAATCGTATCGAATGAGCGTGGCCGAACGCGCTGATGGAGAGTTATAGTTACTGTTATAGAACACTGTCTTGGGGTTCTACCACTGGTTTCGGAGCATTAAGTGTTCTATTAATGGTGAATATAATCTAGGTTTTCTGGCTAGTTTTTCATCATAATTTCAATGGAAATGCTATGCATGACGGGGTCATTAGAGTTTTCATGTTACATATATACTCCAAGCAAATGACTCTTAGCAAGCATAAAAAACTTTCTATTGTAACAGCAAGCTAGGAGGCAAGATGAACACTGATTGAAGAATAGACGCCACAGATCTCGCGTTTTACTTTGTAGCAACTTTCTAGAATATTATTTGAAAAGTGATTCGATGAAGCATTGTGATGCAATACACATTAAAAAAGCCGTTCAATAGGTTTTCGCGTACCGCTCATGTAACACTTACTTGATGTTTATCAAAATGAAAAAAATATTTTTGAAATTCTTAAAACTTGTGATTCTGCCTACACTGTACATTATAAGTATACATGTGCAAGTTTCAACTCGTCGCACCAACACACTATGTAAAACAAACATCGAAATCCAATACTGCAGACAGTAAAAGCTGTATTTGGGTAATCAATACTCCTTCATGTCACTAATATATGAAATGAAAATACATGTAATAGTACACTTCCCACCCAAAAACTGAAGGTAATTGGCGGTATGCATCATTGCCACATCATGTCATTTAAAATATACAGTCAAGAATAATTCTTTATTTCTGCTTCAGTCTATGTACCTGAATCCTTTCTGTAAACCATACAAAAACAGTGCTCTTCCACACTATGGCATTAAACAAGAGAAACTTTGTTGCGATAAAATGCAATGTATATTAAGCATGAGTTCTATGTATGCGGTAGGCCTACGAATTTAGCTTCCATGCTATAGGCTTCATGGTTAGATTGATTCGGACGGCGATTGCCATGAAGCGTCAGTAAAGCTTTTATTAGATATGCCGATTCTGATTGATCTTTCCTATTCGTGTTGGACGTCTCCAATACCAAAAGCAGCGTGGTCAAGCTCCTATACGAAGAAAATGAAGCTAAATATATCAGGTAAAACCGATAGTGTCTAATGGAATTGCCGGATTTTGTTGCACGTACGTGTAGTGCTAGCACACTCAACAAGTCAGTTTGGTTTTTATTGTCCATATTCGCTCACACTAAATATTGTCTAGGATTTTACATTTTCTCCCATAAATTATAGGTGGAAATAGATATTTAACTTGGGGTGAAATATGCAGAATGTTTTCTGAAGACGTGGCTAATTCTGTTTAAAACATGGATTGAACGTGTTTGTAAAAGGTATTCTATTAATAGTATTATCTTTCATTTTAGTTCTTAAAGATTCGTTTCTTGTGATTGAGAGGACTTTGTCAAACTCTTTGCGTACAGCAGGTAAGGGGAAATGGCGTTGAAATAATAATGTTTGAGTTCTTTTAAACGGTGTTTGTCAGTTTGAAAAAGTGCGTTCAGGGGTCCCAGATACGCTGTTTAGTAGGAATCCCATGTTGAATCATGGGAGTTTCTAGTTGCTTCCTCCTGACGAGGCAAATCGTATAAATCTACTGGAGTTTCTTCATCTACGTCGAAAGGCACTGAAATACCATCTTTCCAGAAGGTTATTTTACACTGGCATGAATCAGCTGGTTCATTTTTGATGGCGATTGTTCAGAACGTCACCCTCATGTTTACTGTGCGTCATCAGCTTCAAATACCATTAGCTCGTAGTGGTCAAGAATTGTGCTGAATAAGTTGGCTTTCTTATGTAAAGAAACAAAACCCAACTTGTAAGATACCAGAAAAATACTTCGACTTATTTTGCTGTAACATTGCAACTTTTAAGTTGTTATTTTAAAACATAAAAGCTAAAGATACGCAAGGTACGCATTTCCTACTAAATGATTGTTGTTAAGTTGTAAGACCTATTTCACAAGATGGAGTTAGGCAATTCTCAGAGACTCGTGCAGATACTTTAGTCTTTAACCGTATCTAGACCTCTACGGTAGAGGGTGTACAGAAGACTGCATATCCCTATATATTTAAGTTTCCACGAGATAATACGGAAGGGTAAATGTTCTATAGATGAATGAAAGGTTTGCGAACGTTTAGTCACTCTTTGTTTGAATGTCATATACTTGGTTCGCTTTTTATATACTTGTTTCCCAGTAACATCATCTGACGCTGAATTACAGGAAACTAGAATTATGAAGTGCGTTGCGGTATTCATTGTATTGATGCTGGCTGTAGGCTGCCTCCACGCGGTGTCGGTAGATGGCGAAGACGAAGGTGAGAAAAATAACTGTCAGTGCTCTGGGTCTATTTCCGCCAAAACTTGCAAGTGAATTTAAAATGATCACGTGCAGTTCTTGTAAAACCTGGCGATTTCTCGCAAGATTTTGCGTTTTTGCTAGTTTTTGCGTCCGCAGAACGTGAGCCTGGTTGAGCTCAGGACGTGAATACATATTTTGGTAATTCTTCAAATTTAAAACTGCATTCCATCCTACAGTTTAGATGGCCAAACAGAAATTGAATTCGGACTTTCACTCTAACCAAATCAGTCTCAGAATATTTCTGACCGCTATGGAATTCTATTTCCGCTTCCAACAAAATATCGACGCCATCAAATACTCAAAAACGAGTTCAGAGTTGACTGGGATTTCAAATGCAGATTCGAAAATGATGCCTGTATGCATTGTTTGTTACTCGAATTCACAATTCAAGATCTGAAGGGCGTGGTTATATTTTAAAGCCCATTATCAAACACACGTGTTGATACAGGCGTGTGATAATGGAGTTATCAAACGGCATGGTGCGATACAAAAGAACTAGTTTCCATGTCAGCTCTTCTACAGATAGCCAGCACCTGCCCACGGGAATGTTTTGTCTTTAAAACGTGAAATCGGATTGAATAATAATTGATTGAACTTATGGTACATTAGCTACTGAAGCACAATGAACCAAGAGGTGTTTTTGGCTTCAAAACATCCCAATACTCTCTGCTGGTGTTCTAAACAAACGCGAAACGAAATACTGGATAAAAAGCGAAACAAAAGCTCAGTTGACTATGACTCACTCTATACCCTGAAAAGTAATGAAAATTATGACAAAAACATATAAAAGTACCTACACTAAGCCTGACACGACATCTATTGTTAACAAAATTCCTACGCCAACACTAAAAAAATTCCAATGCCACTCTGCTCAATTCTTTTTAAATTTAAAATAAAATCAACAATTAATGATTAAAATAGGTAATTGATTTTAACAAAGAATTAAAAAAAACATCGTCGCTTCACTCATCAGCGACAGATTTGGTGACATGCAAGCACATTTGAACTCGGGCTTCGCCCTCCTACAAATACTTTTGCATATCACGAATATCCAAATAATAACCCTCAGTGACCATCGCCTACGGTATAAAACGTAAAGTGACCATATACTAATGAAAATGTGATTTGGTAACAAATTCTATAATTACTAATGGTAGGCTACTTTGACCACAACTTCGCCAGGTAAAAAATGGTGAACAATCAACCATCTTCAAATTGAGATAAATTAATGTTGTGGTTTCGTAAGCCAAAAAATACCTATGGTTTACCTCCCGACCATAGAAACAGGAAGTGTTCACTGGTTTACTTTCACGACTCACTTTTTTGACGAGTGGCAAGAATTTAATTAATTGACTCCCAAATTTACAATGGTATTTTCTCGTGGTGTTAAGATCTAAGCGTTCAGCCCCCAAATAGAGCGGTTCCATCCACGTACACCACAAATCTAAAACGCAAACAGAAAAATCTCCGTCGCAGATTCCATTATCTCCCCGTGTAATAGGGACACCTTTATTCGTTACTGTTCCTTCCTGTGACATGAGGATATAGCTACGTAAAGAGTGACAGGATCAGTCAGCTCTTCTAAGTGACATCGCCACAAAAGAGAGTACTCATAACATATCCAACACAATCCTAACTGTATTTTACCAGAGTAACCAGTCTGCACAGTGAATCGCTGAAAAAGAAGAAAATAGAAAAAAGTATTAACTTTTCAAAACGCATTTTGAACACACAAAGCGTCGAAAAATATTCTCATCATTTCAGTCGTCCTTCCATGGTCTTTATACAACAGCTCTTATTATGGAACTGCTGTGCATTAACGGCAACAGAGGCAATTTTGGAAGTTCTCAGTGTAATCGTGAAGACTGGTAGTGAACTTATCCTTCACGAACTGCACGACGGACTTACAGAGGGCCAAGGGTGCCATGACCCCTTAAATTTTTCTCAGATTCCATTGACAGTTCAGGGTGCAAATGTCTGACGGGAAAACTCCTGGCCCCCCTAATTCAAAATCCTGGATTCATCCCTGCTATTTGATAGTCATCTGTCCTTTTGATATAATTCTGGCTTTCCTTCCCGGAGTACGCCTTCCAACAGTGTTATGCAACAAGCTGCGTTTCGGTCACTTTTTACATTGTGGTCGTGTTATTCCAACGTCGCAACCCCCCCCCCTAACCTCAGCCCTGGGTGAAACTGCTCACAATTACCGTTAGAATGATAAGAATGAACTACGACCGCATTTTACTAGTGAAAAATGTCCTCTATTTCAGCTATGCCGCAAAGACTCCGCAGAGGTTGTGTGAGTCAGGCTTGCGACTCCGAGTGCAAAAGTGCTGGCTACACGTCCGGAGTCTGCGCTGGCCGATTTTGTGACTGTGAGTGAGCTTTTAAAGCAACGGCTCTAATGGGGCTATTCGGAAAATCTACAATAACTAGTGGGCGTGCGTGTACTAGTGGTGATAGATTAACAGCCTCGATTTCGCGAGCCCTTTAAATACATGGTGAAATGCCTTGCAGCCGTACCAACTGAATCTGAGATTGCGTAAAAAGGGTGCTTCT